>CM076607.1:46555463-46758583 GCA_038502775.1 Hippodamia convergens | reverse complement strand
AACATGCATTTTTTGACGTATGACAGAAAGTCTAAATTTTTCTTTGATGTCGGGGGGTTGCAGCCCCTTGGCTCCCCCCTGGGTGCGCTACTAATCTAATGCAACGTTATTTCCAATGGTATTTCTAATGCTTGAAGAAACTTCGGAGGACAGGTTCAGAATGGGTTAAACAGCTCATTAAAACAATTTGAATTGGCTATATTTCTTAATCTTACCTGAATTGCGAAAAATGGTATAGAAAAAATTGTTTTCCTTTGACCTCGAAAGTTACTGTTGCTATACATGTACAAGTCAAAAAACTCATGGTGCATAGTTTTTTTTATCACCAGAGTAGTATTGCGAAAACAAGATATAATTAAATGTGGTTGGAGCAGAGGCGGATTAGGGCTTTGTTCATTCACCTCTAAATTCGCAGTAGAAATGAGTCAAAATATTAATCTGTTTAAGCTTTTTCTATAAAAACTCACACTGAACCGGACTGTTTTAACGTGGGCCATTATGCAGGGAATAATGTTGAATTTAAGTTTCAATCGACTGTTGTTTCCGAAACTTCATGATATATCTCAGCGAAAAAACCTCTTCAAATCAGACTCCACTGGATGGCTTTGAAAAAAGTGCGTTTATATAATTTTTATTTCAACATTGTAGCATGTAACAGAAACAGAAACGGAGATAATGAACAAATTCAATTTTCGCATGCAACTCGATAACAAAAGAAGATAGGGGAACACAGTTGATATCATTATGTTTTTCTGGAAAAAAAAAACAGATCCATAATGTGCCTTTCATTTTACTTGATCTCTTACTACAACTCAAAAGTTGTAGATCAGAGATTGCCAATTTTGCCAACCTGCATAAGCGTTGTTCGGAATTAATATCACTTTATGTGATAATTGTCGATATTTGAGATCATAATCTGCGGATTATGAGATCGCGATGAAAAATAAATTCAAAATTTTTTTTTTGTTGAATACCGAAATTTGAATACGTGCTCATTTCCATTCATAAAATAGTTTAACAAAAAAATCCAAATATTCATGTGACATATATTTTTATTTGTTTCTTATTTGTAAACGTCAGTTTCCAAAAACACAATATTAATCAAGAAAGTTTATTTTCTCAAGTCATTATAACTTGTAAAACTGACAGTTAACTTGCGAAATTTTTACAAATTAGTAGTATTATTTACATTAAAAAATTTTGTTTTATCGTCATATATGTTGAAAATCATGGTACAATTGTTATTTCCAGTAACACAGATTTTGATGATGAAAGAGTTGATACTGATGATGATGAACCATCTGTTGACTCAGAAAACTGCTGAACTCGAGGACTGCAGAACATTTGTACTCTCCTTACTACCAAATAATTTGCCAGACATTTCGATTTTTTTGTTGACCGAATCATCGAACATAACTCATCGCAATTTCGGTGCTCTTCCACATTCCTGCACGCTTTAGTGCTAAAATATCTCCACCCGAATTCGCAACCATAGTGGCTCCAGTTCTGCGAAAAGAGTGGCCTGGCGGTGTATAACTCTGGATCTTTTAAACCTAAAATTTCGCTATTTGCTTTGGGACACCACCAATAGTGTGCTGGCCAGCATTAGGGAAATGCACTTTCCATGTCGGTATGTCAAAAAAAAATCTCAGGCTTTCTGTTCCATGAGGCCGAATATTTACATGGTTTCTGTATAACATGCAGGGCTTGAAGCTGCAGCCATCATCGGTTATGGTGAATCTTCTCGTTGTTAAATTTTTTGTTTGCCGCAATGTCACAATAACGTATTTTTCCATATCTTCTACATCATTCATGTTGAAGGGAGAGAATTTTGTCACATCGACAACATCCAAAAATCCCAAATATTGTTACAAATTTCGCCAGCAACCACTGTTCATCAGGAGCATGTAAAAACAATTGTTCAGCCTCTTCTTTACTTAATACCTTGGCCTTTTTTGGCGTATAACGCTCATTTTTTCGTTTCAGAAAACGCTATTACCTTTTGAAATCTGCAAATGAAACAACTAAACGTCATATTTTTCAATAAATTTTTTAAGGAAAACAAACCTGCGAACAGGGGCATTTTCTTTCATTTCCAAGCAGCTTTTTAGCATAGACCATTTTGCTCATAAGTATTGGGGCTGAATCTAGCTGATAGTTGGGGCTGAATCTAGCTGATAGTTGATTCAAGTAGACCAACAAAACATTTTCAGTTACCCCAATTACACTATTTTTGTTTTACCCTTCTGCAGTGAAAAGAAGAACTCTTTCAGAACGTTTTGGCGAGTATTCTCTGGTGTCCTTCGAGGCAAATTTGTATTCGGGTATACCGGCATGAAAAGCCATCATTATCCGTTTCGCACTTCTCACTCGACAATTTCAGATAAATGAGCGCTGCTGATGGCGAAGAACGGAACACCCCACAGGGGCCTGGAGATTGACCCTGATTATAGAAACGGTTGGCGGCGGTTGCCTCCCGCAGCGTTGATAATTGCTGAAGCAGCCCCGCCTTGGGAGTGCCGCGTGCTCCACATCTCGTTACGGGGTGTTGACAAATTAACAAGAAACCCGATCGGGAGTCGATGGACCAAAACTCGGGAGCCGAAATCTGATTTGTTCGGTCATTTCGGTAATTGGATTGGCTACGACAAACATTAAAAATTAAATTAGCCACTTCATTAAGAATTTGTATATTGAGATGAAACTCGATACATTTCTTCCTACTTAAAAAACTTCCAAATTTGTTGTGTAAATTTTCGAATGTCCTTCAACATTTATTGTGTATTGAAAATTAAAAGGATTTATAAGGATAAGGTTCCTATCATTAGATGCATATGAAAAAAAACCTAATAGTTAAAGTGAGAAAGATAAAGAAGAGTTCGAAAGGGTTCTCTCACCAGGTTTCGTAACAAACTCACAGGGGACACATCGAAAGGGGAAGAAGAATGATGCACGAAAGAATTATTTTTGAGTCCCCTTCGAGAAAATTGTTTGAAAAGTGCTAAAGATGACATGAGTCATTTTTATTGATCCGCACAGGACCATTCGAAAAAAGTAAAAAAAAAAGGAAAGTTTCTTGGAACGTAAGACCTAAGTCCTTTGCCAGTCCTCGGAGATGCATAAGAGCATGTTTGCACCAGTACCCCTTCATGAAAGGATAACATAACTGAGGGTCTCTTGAAGTGCATGGCCGCTTGAATTTATTTTCAGTTGCTCGACTGTCACTAACAGAATTTTAGGTAAGGGGCCCTTAAATATTTCTATCTGATGATATTTTTCATGTTGTGCAACTTCACCCTAGTATAAAGCCATTTCATGGGCTGGCCTGTTACAAATAATTATTGTTGTCATTTCATAACTCAACTATCGTATCCTTGTATTAAACAGTTTCCAGTAAATCATTATATTATTATATTGTGATTAGCATTTGTGTTAAGGATTGTTGAATGAAATATTCAAGAACATCAAAACAAGTTGTTAGGAAAGTGGCAGACAAAAAACTTCTGCAAGCAACCTGGTGGATAGGTCCTCGGGAATCAGATTCAGAAAAACATTCGATGGCAGCTATACAGGGTGAGTCTTTGACTTGTACATATATTCAAACCATAGATTGTTGAGGTCAAAAGGAATACTTTTTTCGTATAGCATTTTTTCTGAATCAGCTTTGATAAAAAGATATAGCCATCTTAAAGTTTCATAATGAGCTATGCTATCCCTGGAAATATGACGCTTAATTTTTCCGAGCATTAGATCTACCACCTGAACCTTCGAGAAAATTTAGCAGAAATTTTGATTCTGGGAAAATTCTGAACAGAATTATATTCAGCCAAAGTAACCAATTTTTTTAATTTCGCTGATATAGATTTTTTTAAATCATTAATTACTCGAAGAGTGCGCATTTTACGAGATTTCACGAAAAATACTTTTGTTTTCCAAAATGGCCAAATATTCATTAAATGGCATTCAACTCACTTCAAAGGGTCGGGATCATAGAATTTCTGCTATAATTATGGAATGGAATGGTATATATTGGTCATAACGAAAAAATAAAACATGTGAGTAAAATCTTGTATTCGTAAAAGATTTGCCACATTAATGAGAACCTATATTCTGAAAATCATTTCATTCGATGAAATAGTTCACGAGATATATTCGAAAATTATATTTTTTTATGAAGCCGGTATCTTTCTAACCGAGCCGAATCGGAAGAAATGGTAGAGATAAAAAGATTTCTTTTGATCTCGAGAATGTCTTGTTAAAATATATGTACAAGTCAAAGACTCACCCTATTAGGGTCATTTAAATGATTTTTTTCGAAGAATGTGATTAATTTTATAATATTCAATCTAAAATACTTTCAGAAACAAGATAACTATCATTGCAATTAACTTAATAACCCAACAACTCAATTCTCTGGTTATCTGGAAATCGAGTGGAAAATGTTAAACAATTCTTTCGTCTTGCAGGATCAAGTGATGTTGTTTTTTCATCAACTCTATTAATTATTGTCTGACTTTCCTATCTAATTACTGAATACAGATGTGTATCTTTGAAGTTAATAGGTTGGACGCTCAATTTGAAATGGTTGATGCTTTCAGGACGAAAATATACGCGTCTGTGCTGCGATTATTTCGAGTGTGAATTGCCTTCAGGAGTCAGAAGTCCTAAGCAACTGTAACCATCTAATGAAAAAGCAATTGAATTGTCTCTCCTGTAATCAATAAGCTCCAAATGAAAATTGGATTGTCTACTAATTTAACTTGTTCTTTTTTCTAGTGAGCTCGAAACTAGAAGAAATTTTCAAACAGATCGAACAATTAAGTTCAATAATATTTCTGTCAAGGAAAAACTTATTAGCATTTTGATTTCGGTCAATCGTCATAGTTTTTTTTTTCTAGAATGACGGAATTGTTAAAGTCTCTTAACGGTCTTTTTCTCGAATCTTTTTCTTTCTGATAGTTTTGAAATTTCTGTCAAATTTTTTTATATTATAAAAACCTCCGATAGATTTTGAAGCTTCTAGATAATTTCCTATTCGATAAGTCCATCCAAGAAAATAATACTCAATCTGAATAAACTCATTGCATTATAAGTCTGGCTCTTTCGTCACCCAGAGTTTTTTCCAATGTCATCTTTTTTTACCAAATTATCATTCTCTTTCGATTCCAGAACAATTTATACCAGAAAATAAATGGACCATTTTCGATATATCGCCGAAGTGATACCCAGTCATCTATTCTATTCCATACTAATATTATAAATGTGAAAGTCAGTTTGTTAGTTTGTCTTCACATAACTCAACAACCAGATGTTCTATTATGAAGAAAATATCACTGACGTGTAAAGATTTTATCCAAGAAGTCTATCATGTGGAATTCAGTCCTATATATTAAAAAATCAATTTTTTATGAACGAGTCAACTAATATTTCGTGAGATAAGACAGGTTGAAGAAATACGGATTTGTGAAAGAAATTATTAAATCTACGCGAACAGAAGAACGTTTTGACAAATGCTTCTTCTTTGAGACGATGTTATTAAGAAGGGGGCCTGATTGTCCTATACACCTATACGATAGTTAGATTTGGAAGAAGATCAGAAAAGTAGATGAATCGAGGCAAGAAGGAAATGTGTTTTTTTCAGGTTGCGCGAATCTTTCGATAACTTGAGTTTGTTTTTAGTTTTCTTCATCGTGAGAGTTTCAGATACACGCATATTAATAGCTATAGCAGGGCTGCTGCATCTCTTCCTGTTATTGGGCTTCCGAAGCTACACTACTGGAATAAATTGAAAGATCAAAGTAAAATCGAAAGTTTTTGAGCAATTCTCAACAAGCCATAACTTTGAGAGAAATCGTCGTACAAGGAATAACAAAAAAAATGTAGCCCCGGGTTTCTTGATTTTGCGTTATAACTTTTGAATTTTGTAGCATCATTAGTTTTTGAGTAATATTAGAAAAACCAACAAATACAAAATTTTCAAAATTTTTCAAGTTTCGTTTTTTGCTCCACGGGCATGGTAAATTTTTTTTTACTTAACCGCTTTAACTTTTGAAGCGGCCCTTTTATCGGAATATCGTAAGGGGACATATTCGTAGAGTATCTGATTCCCTACACGAAAATGTATCACACGAAGAAATCCGCCTATTGGTTTGTGTTCTAGGAATTTTTTATTGAAAAAAGAAATTTTTCCCCTGCTATTAGTAGGCAAAATAGAAAAAATTGATGAGCCACCTCTAAATGTTTTTGGAGCTGATATTGTCACAAAGGTCTTTTTTCGATACCCTGACGATGATTAGGGGGGGGGGTTTCGTGAAAACAAAAAATAATTAGTCTAATATATATAAATATATTTTTTGCAATTTTTCATTTCTACACAAAAATTGGATTTTCAATCAAGATTCATAATGAAATGGTTTCATTATTACTATCATGACTGAAAAAGATGACAAAATTTACCATCAATAAAATTTGAATTTTAGTGAAAAACAATTTCAATCGAAAAAACAGTTTTATTCGGAAATCGTCGAAATAAATGACTGAAAATTGGGGTGAATTATTTTTATTGGATGTCAAATTGACACCCTTAGTTCAAATCGAAAAAGCCGCAGATTTTCTATATAAACCCGTCTGACCCTTTCAATTGACATTTTCTCCATCAAATCAAATGTAAAATACAAAGTGTGATACATCTTTGAAAATTTATGCTAAAAATAAAAAGTTGCAAAAAGAAATGAAAGAATATACAGGGTGATATTTGAAATCAAAAAGGCAGAGTCACTGGCGTCTTCCGACACCTAACCTCCACTCTTCCCTGTTTAATCATAGTTCATCTCGTAGTTCTCTCTCCCTCAATTCCCTATCTATTCCTTCTCGCCAGCTTGTCCTAGGTCTGCCTCTTCTGTTTTTTCCTTGCGGTGTCCACTGAAATACCTGTTTTTGTTTTCGACCGGATGTACTGGTATTAAAAGAATCTTCCGGGATTATTAGCAGTTGGCAGTAGACCATTAGGAATAATTTCACCTGACGTTTCGCCTACAACTTCGATAGGCATCTTCAAAGGATTCTCGGTCCAAGTTCATACCTCGAACGCTGATCGCTGTCTACTGAATCAGACAGAAAAATCCGCACTATCAGAACATGCGCAATCAGATGGAAACAACATAGATTTCTCAAAGGCGGAGATTATTTCCAATATCAAAAGTTACTATCCCAGACTGAACATGGAAGCCATTGAAATTTATGAACACAAAAATAACATAAACAGAAAAGAAGAAACCCTTTCTTGCATAGCGCCTGGTTACCAACCTTAGAAAAAACAAAGATCAAGCCGATACGAAGCGGGACCGATTGGCCAATCAGCATCGCGCACTCACCACCTTTTCTCGCCATAAACCGGGGTGCAGCTTGCGCTTCCGGTTCGAACACGTCAGTGTCAGAAATTCAGCGTTCGAGGAATAACCTCAGACTGAAAATCCTCTGAAGTTGTAGGCTAAACGTTAGGTCAAATTATTCCTAATGGGCCAATAAGCCCGGAAGATTCTTTTAATACAAAAAAAAATAATGTTAAGTGTGCCTTTTATAGTTCAATTCAATGTTCACCAAAACTCTGCAAGTGCTAAATCAATCCATCCAACCTCTCTTTTTTTAAATGGATTGAGTTTTTGGAATAATTTGAAGTATCACGCTTGTTGTTCTGAAAAGATCATTACCTTTGAAATATGAGAACAGAAGTTTTTCCGAGCTTTTTCGTATTTTTATTGCAGATGGTGCTTGAATATTCAAAAAAAGAAATATTAAAAAAAAAATGAATGCAAACGTATCACTTAATGTTATCTTAATATTTAAAACTCAGTCGGCCATATTATTGGTTACACCATTTATAACTCAAGATCGGATGAACTGTTTGTTATGAAAGTTTTTTGTTGGATTCTTCTACGGTGGGTTAACATAAACATTAAAACTTTGAAAAATTTGATGAAATGGAAAAAAGAGGAATAATTTTCCTTCTTGCGAATAACGCCAATAGATGTCGCTACGGTTGATAGCGTTTTCGTGAAAGTATTATATTTGATATTTATTCGGTGAACTACATTTATTAATAATATTAACGCATCTGAGTCCATGTGTTATCACACCTATCTTTCTTCGAACACTACGGAAAATTTTATGACCAAATGTTTTGAACAGATCCCTATTCTGTACATCGCCACCAGATGACACTGCAATGTAAACTGTGTATTTTGAGTTGCCTAAACGTCTTAGCCTTGGAATTATCCTAGGTCTCCTGTCGAAGTTCGTACACATAATTATGTTTATAATTTTAAAGGATTGAATTTAAAATAACGCTAACTGTGGTAGCCCGTGATTAGAAATTCAATACTTTAAAATCATAAACATAATTATGTGGATGTACTTTGACAGGAGTTTTTTCGCTTACGTACATTGTGAATTGGCACTGAAGAAAAAGAAGAAAACATCTTAGCGTCTCTGTCAAAGAGGTACCTGCAGGTTAATTTTTGGTTCCGTGAAAGTGTGAATTGTGATAGTATCAGAGATCAGAGACCAAGACAATAATTATTTCTGTGATTTGTGAAAGTATTCAACTACATAGACTTATAACTTTGTATGTTGTATTAGGTTATCAGATTTGTTGTGTACTTGCAAAACTAAAATAGTTTATACATACAGTGATCACTGATGGTAATTCGTTATTGTTATTTACAATGCCACGTGCTAGAAGATCGGACAATGAAAGACTTGCGCAATGAATCAAGATGTTTTGGGGGCGCATTGATTCTATTGTCGGTGACTTTCGACAAACATTGCGGTCATTCCAAAATCAACGGCTGCCGATGAAATAAATGCTTGCCTCAAATTATCAACTTTGTGGCGCTATGTGCAAAAATTACAGTTAACTACAAACATGCGAGTTGCATTGTTGAATGATCTATCTGCCAGAATTTTCTCTGAACAATTATATAGATGGATATAGGTAATGGCCGTGTTCCTGTCGATCAATCGACAGGTTTGATTTCATTTCCTCCAAATTTCTGCACTTTTGTGTCAACCCAGATGACCTCATAAGCAAAGTGTTTCCAAATATAATTGCCAACCACAAAAATCTGAAATGGTTGAGTGAACGACCTATTCTTGCGCCAAAGAACAAAGATGTTGATCAGTTAAATTTGATCATTCGAACTGAAATTATTGGTCCACTGCTTTGTTATAAATCGATAGATGTGCAACAAACGAGCTACAAATTACCCTACTGAGTTTTTGGACTCATTGGATTTACCAGGATTGCCACCACACAATTTACACTGAAGGTTGGATCAGTTGTTGTTATGTTAAGAAGTCTTAACCAGCCAAAATTATGCAATGAAACACGTTTGGTGGTGAAACATCTTAAAAGTAACGTAATTCATTGCACAATACTCAGAGGAAAATATGAAGGTGAGGAAGTTCTTATTCCCAGAATTCCGATGATCCCAACAGATATGCCATTTGAGTTCAAGAGAATTCAATTTCCAATTCGTCTAGCGTTTGCTATGACAATTAATAAATCCCAAGGCCAGTGCTTGAGTGTGTGTGGCATAAATCTAGAAAATCGTTGTTTTTTTCATGGCCAGTTGTATGTTTCGTGTTCACGAGTCGGCAAACTTCTGCTCTTTTTATTCTCGCACTCAAGAAAAAAAAACTAAAAATGTGGTTCATCATAAGGTACTACAATGAGACAATTTTTAAATGATAATAAGGTACCGCTTAAATAAAGTGAAGTCTATTCATGTGAATAACAATGTACATACCTACCTATTTCAATGTAATTAAATTTTTTGTTTATTTTGTACTTTAATTTTGTCTTATATACCTCCTACTTGAAGAAATACCAATGTTTTGTTGATACAAATTTTAGGAATCTCTGAGGCGAAACAAAGTTCGCCGGGCCAGCTAGTCATAATATATAATAAAGACTAGCAGACTCAGCAGACTTCGTACTGCCTCAATTGATAAAATATTGAAAAAAGTTCCCTCTTTACTTCTTAAATATAGAGATTTCTTTTGATTTACATACCTTTTTCCATGCAATAAAATCTGTTGTATATTTTGTACTTTTTTGTATTTCACCTAATATATTTTCTTCTTGAAAAAAACCAATGGTTAGTACGACTTTATTCATCTCTAAGGCGAAACAAAGTTCGACGGGTCAGCTACCTTATTTAATTGCCAATTGCCACAACTGGCCCCAAACCAGATCCCCTACGCTCTTTAGTTTCTGGGATAGGAAATGATCTTAACACTTCTTGGCCAACATTATACCATAATAGTTTATTATAATATTAATGTTGCTTTTTGTTTATCTATTGAGGCAATACGACATCTGCCGGGTCAGCTAGTTTCACAATACATTTGCATACAATACTGCTGCAACAATCAACGAAATCTCAGCAAATGGTTATCAGCACTTTAACGAACCATTAAACGAAATGAATAATAATTCTTCGAGCTCACTTTCTTACTGGTTTCTTGGTCTAAAATCTAATGATTCAAATTTGTATTAAATAGACATTTTAAATTTTAATAACGGCACTCACCATTCAATGAATTTATCATCTTCATATTGAAGTAATATCCATCATCACCTCTCCAAAACATTAGTTTTCACTTACAATCACAATTGCCACTTCGTCTATTGGCGTCATGTGCTCCAACAGGTCGTTTATCTCCTCTAATCACAACTTTGCAATTGTCACTTGGCATACGTTCCAAAGCAGTTTTAAACAATCGAACCAATGCACGATGTTCATGAAGTAGTTGCTGCAGATCTTGAAGAATTATTATTCTCACATCTGCATTAATTGATTGACGTTGATCATCCATATTGCCTATATGAAGTGAATTTGGAGGAATTTATGATGTGTATGTGTGGTTGTAATGATCCAATTCGATGGTTAATCTGGCCTTGGATCTGAATAGTAGAAAAGGAAGACAAAATCAGTGATTTGAAATCATTAATGTTAATATTATGTTCTCACCTGTAATGTTGGATTGAATCCACGTCCTGAAGTTATTTGGAAACACCCATTGTATTTTTGTGTGTTCGATAGAAAATGTCGTTTAGGCAACTCAAAATACACAGTAATACATCATGATATAGATAAATATCACGATCATGATACTAAAACTACATTGTTGTAGAATCATGGATAACTATATACATATATCTTTGATTGCCATTCTAATGGCGATAATTAATTGTAGAATGCAGATTTTTTCAGAACATTTTGTTATAAAATTTTCCGTAGTGTTCGGAAGAAAGATAGGTGTGATAACACATGGACACAGATGCGTTAATATTATTAGAAAATGTACCGTTGCGACACCTATTGGCGTTATTCGCAAGAAGGGAAATTATTCCCTATTTTTCAGAGTTTTAATGTATTTTATGTTAACCCCGTCGTAGAAGAATCCAACAAAAAATCTTTCATAAAAAACAGTACCAACAGAATGGCCGACTTAGTTTTATATAAAAAGATTTTTCATTCGATTAGAATAAAAAGAGACTTTCAGATAATTTCTGTAGATAATTTGATATTCTTCGAATCCGTCAAAAATAATATTGAAGTAATGATGCTACCTATATAGCATAATACGAATGCAGTCATATTATATTAAGATAAGTACATTTTTCCAATGATATTTCATCATATCCTTATGGTGAACAAATGAGATGGTGAACGGTAAACTGGAAAGTAGTATAATTAACAAAAAGGTACCAACTGGTGCTCTATAAAGTTTAAAAATTATGCATATGTTGTACGCCCGAGGCGAACATGAATGTGTATTCAGCGGGAGTACAGAGCCAGTATGTGGGTACCTACAATGCTTCGGGTAATAACGGCGTTAGTAAAACTTTAATTTTTATGTAGCATATCAGCTGAAATTAAGAATTATTTGTACCTTCTTCATTAAATGGAATTGTATTGGCAGATGACTGTAATGGTATAGAACGTCGGAAAACATATGTTGAAAATTTTGGCATAGTTCAACAATGGGAATCTAACCCGAAGTTATCAGTATTTCGGAAAATGCCGATCTCATCGAATGGGATATCAAATTCTAAAATGATGAGGCGAAAGCTTATATGGAATATGATGGCTAATATTGCAGCATGAGAAAAATGGAAACAACATTTTTTTTCATTCCAGGTAGGTCAAAAACTATCAGGTACATAGATTCAGCAGAAATTTCATGATTATATCCAGGTTATCAAAAATAATTTATTGTTAGGTACAATGTCAAAAATGTGGAAAAAATGGTTACGTATAGAAGTTTTGAATACATCTTTGTGAAACCCTTGGATTTGTTCATCATATTCTTTTATTCACTCATGTCACTGTTGATTAACAAATCACTGATAAATGAAACATACAGGTACAATTTATTGAATATCCGATTATATCTGATATTGTGACTGAAAAAAAAAACTAAATTATCAAAACGAGTTGGGAAAAGATAAAATAATTGTAAATCATTAACATACACTTGTTCACAATTACAATATTGTTAAACTTCACTTCATGTATTTTTCAACTTTTATGGTTACATGTATAAGTAAGGATTTTCATTCATAGGTAAATGAAATGCAGGAAAAGGATGATTTTTGAAATTACATCCACTCAATTCCAATAGCTCTTTTTTATTTCAGTTTCATAATAAGTTCATTACAGTACCAAAAGTAGCTGTAATGAAACTCATTACAGTATTGTTTTCAATTATATTTTTTCTTTTGTGGTTGTCAGTACTGACATCAGATCCTCTCAATTTTCAAATCGGTCCAATTTCGTAAGTCACTTCAACTGCCAAGATACAATGCAAAAGTAATTCATCTGAATTTTTATTTGAATTTAAAGAGTACTTTACAAAACTTGTCTGAAATAAAGAAAATATTGTGCAAAGGCCGCTTGCCACTACGCTAAATTCAGAACTTATTCAAGTCTTGAGTCCTAAATCAGATGCGCACACATAATTAATGCAAGGTATTATTATGCGCACGCATCTGATTTATGACTTAGTACTCAATCTAGTTCCGAATTTAGTGTAGTGGCAAGCGGCCTTAATACTCGTTACAGAAATCAATTCCAACACTCATGCTTTCGAAAACTCGCTCTTTGGTCGCATTCGTGTTGGAGTAGGAACTCATTCTGCAAGTTGTTTCAGAATGTACTGTTAAAATGCTAAGAACAGACCAAACTATTTCGAATTGGTTTGACGAATGCACACTTTCAAAAATTAAGTATATCACAACATTTTAGGAAATTAACAATTTCTTATTCCTAATACTTGTAAATTGTAAGTTATATGCAATTCCTGTATTGATCCTGGTTGTAAAAAACATTAGGAACATCGTGGAGGTATCAACTGAAAATAGATACCCGCAATAAATTTGATTCAATAACAAGCTTCACATATAATGGCTATAATGAATCACACATAACCATCGTATGTTAATAAGGCGTTGCCAATTAACCGTTTATGTAATGGGCTCATCATTTCTTCACATTCAGTTAAGCTGGTGGTCGCTCTTTAATTTTTCGAGACCGCTTAAAATAAAGAATGTTTATTTTTATCAGGACCGCCTTGCAATATCCACCGACGTTTCGGAGCTAATTATATCTAGACGAATGACTAAATAAGTGAGTACAAATTGTGAATTGGGTAGAATGTTAAATCTAGAAATTTACGATTGCCATTAAAATTTGTCAGTTTTTCGGTTCGGTTAACACATGCGGTATCTCAAAGTGACGCGAGTTGAAGCGTGACCGCTGAAAATGCAGCATGGCGTACATGTGGCAAATGTGGCCGTTCCTTACTGCTAACTACCCTGTTAATAAATATTAGTCTGCATTCTCCTACTTCTTCGGTTGAACACTTTCGTTAAATAGAAATATATTTATGGGCATCTGAAACTGGAACAATGTGCCTTTGAAAGCTAAAAACTTTGTAGCGCGTTGAATTGTAACACATCAGTATCTTCCGCCCCTGCAGAGAATTTTTAGGTTTTCCGGTGATACACATTCACTTCCAGAATATTCATTTTTGTGCATATCATATAGCTATCAAATTACAATATGCCTCAAATTTTTTCTCAATTGCCTTACAAATTGTTCTCAATTTCTTCTTGAACAAAATGAAAAATTTTTACAGAAAACAGCCTCCGAACTACTCATAAAAAAATTTCTGCAAAAAAGTCCTGAAATGATTTAATGAAATAACCAATACCCCAATCCAGAAGAGTATCGTATTCGATGCGTTTGCTCGGATAGCTCTCCCAAAACAAGCCTACTAAACAAGGTCAAATGAAATTTTGGTTTCGAGATGTCAAAAATGTCATAATATAACATATATGGTAATAAACTAAACTTCAAGAGATGGAATAAGGAATTATAGATAAATCTTCATCTGCCATTGACTAGATTGTGATCTGATACATTTAACATATTTTTGTTCGGTAAAATCAACTTTGAGAACAATATTACAGCGGTAGATAGCGCTTAAGAAATTTCATTCAAGAAGCTCTCTGGATCAATCATTAATAAGATTTGTTGAATTCATTTCATCATTATTATTATTATTATTATCATGAACAGTTGTCGTTGTGGCTTCGTTCTGCCTTCCGGGAACTTCGACCGCAAGGATCTTTTGTTCTTTACCCAACTCGTTCATTTAAATCCCAAGGAGGCCATCAATGGTGTTGATGAACCCAACGACATCCTTAGGAGCCTTGGCGGTTATTTCATGTGGATCCAGAACCGACTTCCCCATGTGAATGGTTCTTAGTTCCGCCAGCTCTGGACACTTGAATACCATGTGTTCAGCCGTTTCTTTCTCTGATCCACATAGCCTGCAGGTTTCATCTGCTGACTTTCCCATGCGATACAAATGATATTTATATCGACAGTCTCCCGTCAGCAGACCCACCATTACTCGAAGCTCAGCTCGTGGCAGCTTTATGAGCTTCCTGGTGTAGGTCGACGAGAATTCCACAAATCTCTTGGCTTGCGCAAGTCTAGGAGTATTTCTCCAAAGCGTTATTTTATTTGCCGCTTCCCATTGTTGGACCGCCTTCTGGTATTGGTCTATTCTAAGCCCACAGAAGGGTTCAGGTCCAAAAGGCTTCAGCCTTGAAGCCTTCTTCGCCAGTTCGTCGGCTGTTTCATTTCCCTCAATACCACAATGTCCTGGTATCCATAGTAGAGTCACTTTGTTGCCTCTGGCCAGTTGCTTTATGGTATTTCGGCATTCATATGTCAGCCGAGATTTCTGGCTGTATGATTCCAGTGATCTCAAAGTGGCCAGACTGTCCGTGGTAATATATATATGCGCTCCTTTAAGATTCCTTTGAAGGCACTCTTGAGCGCAGGTATAGACTGCTAGTGTCTCAGCCAGTGAAATCGAAGGTTCACTTCCGAGGGACTTGGATATCCTTGATTTGGGTCGACATATTCCAGTGCCTGTACCCCTTTCTGTTTTCGATCCATCAGTATACCATATGGATGACTTCTTGTCTATACGATTTACGAAGTTCATTGCACTATGACGATCACCAATAATCGTTTCGAATGGCATTTCGAAATCGTATGTGATTGGCATCACATCTGAGGGTTTTGCCAAGAGGCTTTAGTCCAGTTGGTTCAGTGTCCTCATATGTCCAACCCAGTTTCCGGGTAGGAGGTTCCCCTTTAGGGATATTTTGATGGCTTCCAGCAGGCTACATTTCCTTACATACAAGTGTAAGGGAGGCAAATCGAGTATGACCTCGAGCGCTGCTGTCGGAGTTGTGCACATAGCTCCGGTGGCCCCAACACAAGCTAATCGCTGCAATTTTAGCAGCTTGTTGCAAGTAGTGGCCTCTTCGGTTTTTGTCCACCATGCTAGTGACGCATAGGTGACAACGGGGCGTACCACGGCAGTGTATAACCACAGTACCATTTCTGGTCTCATTCCCCATGTTTTTCCAAAGAGCCTCTTACAGGCCCACATGGCCCTTGTGGCTCTGGGAATGGTTTTTTCCACATGTTTCCTCCAGTTGAGCTTGCTGTCCAGGATGACTCCCAGATAGTTACACTCACTGGAGAAATTGAGAGCCTGTCCATTCACAACCAGAGCTCTCAGATTAAACTTCCTTCTTCTAGTGAAGGGAATCAGGGTGGTTTTGGACGGATTAATTGTCAGTCCCTCCACTTCTCACCATCTTTCAATTCTCTGGATCAATCATTAATAAGATTTGTTGAATTCATTTCATCATATTATTTACAAATCCATTTGGTTATTTCTCCCACATCACGAGTTTTGTTCCCTAATAGGTGGATGACTTCATTAGACAAAGGGATATATAAGAACTTAATGATATCAATCTACACGTTGTACACTCACTGTTGATTCAGTGAAGATTTCGTTCAGAATTTTCTCTTTCAAATTGGAAAAATTGAAATCTCGACAATTAATTATTGACTCAGAAAGTGTTAGATGCTCATTACTAAAAGTCTTAATTTCATGATCTCTTCATTGAGAAAAAAAGCTTACATTTCAGAAAAAATATCGACGTCACTGCTTGAAAATGGGTAAAAATATAAGAATACGTCTGTATTACCCCTTCATCCGCTCTTCCAGACATCGAAAACCGTTCGCCGATATTTCCTTTTCGTTTCGGATGTAAAAATGTTGAAATTTTTCATTAATTTCGTGGATAGCTTGAAAATTGTTTGACAATTCTGCCAAAAAACTATTATCATTTCTTAGTGGAAATCGACTTCTTCCCCCCCCCAACTTGCCCATCGACCATTTGGACGAATCACTTGACAGCATACCTCCATATACCTCCAATTCCGATTTCCCCTCCTATAGGAAGGTCATGAGGAGGAAAATTTTAAAAAATAAATAAAAATGTTCTCATTACCTATTAGGAAAATTAGTTTTGAGGGTACCCCCAAAAACACCCCATTTTCGGACCCCCAAAATATGAAAGCTAAATTTTATTAAATATTAGATTGTGATACATCAATACATTAAAAAATGTAGAACTTTGACGTTAAAATATGCAGGATGTTCCATTTGAAAAATTCCAAGTTTGTGCATGATCAATCACAAAAACAATGCTTCGAAAAAAATTCAACGTAGGAATATCTATTATAAGCAGTTTTCAATTTTTCTATCTTGTACAGGGCCCGAGAAATAATAACATTTCCACAAGTGCATATTTTCGTTTTGGCACTGTATTTCTGAAACAAAAGGAGGTGGAAAATTTTTGTTTTTGGATTTAAAACTTTTACAAATAAGTGACATAGGTCCGCGAAAACCGCATGTCTCTATCTTCAATAATAGCTAAATACAGTGCAGTCTCAACCAATTTGGGACAGTGTACTACGCTTGAAACGACTGTACCAAATGAAAAAGAAATGAAAAGAAATCAATTATAACATATCAGACGATGACGAAGATCATCATCGTAAAAACTTATTTTGTCATCGTTGCGAATGAAATTAACCCATAATTCCTATTTTTCATAATGTAATTTTCATCGATGATATTAGTGCTACACCTCTAACATCACCAACATAGAATCTTTTCCAATCCTGTTCAGGACTTATGCTAGACAGAACCGCCTGTCATTGCACCGGCTTACTTCAAATCTTCGAATCCCCCGGACGAACACATATATAAATTTTCAGCCTTAGGTACAGAAAAAAGTTAATTTTACACACTTTTCGAGTCGCCTAGCAGGTACGTGTGCTCGTCGAAATCGCTTGCCAATTTTTTTTTTAACTTGACAATGAATGAACAAACTCGTATGAAAGTTTTAAGCTTTCAGAAACAAGATTATTTTTTTAATGTTTCTTACTCTTTTAAAGATATAGGTGTTGATGACGTGCAGAGTTGAGGGGTGCCAGGTGCCAGGTGATTGTTTTCGTCCTCATCATGCTATGAACTATCACTATAAGAATTTCTAGCCTTACAGACAAACCGTTACTCGGAGGGTTCACCAGCTTTCTGACTACATCTTCCAATCTCCTCGATGTGTTACTGCTAGGTACATCTTCGGCGTAGAAAAAACTGTTTCTAGGGTGGCAATAGGTTCATCATTTGAAAACAAATTAAAGGAGGTAAGCGCAAGCACACTGCCCATTTGTCTGAGTCCTCCATCGAGTCCCTGAAATTCAACTAGTACCTCCTGTTGTACCCCATTGGCTGATTTTGGTTTTGTCCTTCAAAATTACTTCAAGTCAAATTCAAACGTTTTTGCTCTTTCAGAGGGTTGAAAAACCATATGTTAGTGCAACCGTCTAGAGTATTTTTTTCTTTAAGTAATTCATTGCTCATTAAGGTTCCTTAGGGATGCACTTTGCACATGCTTTGATGGGCGAGTGAATAGATCGCACTCATTACTTTCGATAATTGAAGAGGCAAGTGGAAGAAGAGGTTATGTTATAAATATGAGTTTGTGAGAAAAATAGATTGTTTAATAGTTGTTTAATAATTCGATTTGTGCAATTGCACAGATCAAATGTACAATGTGTACAATCTATTTTTCTCACAAACTCATATTTGTAACATAACCTCTTCTTCCACTTGCCCCTTCAATCACGATACATGTTGAGTTTTTCTAGAGCGAATCTACGAACGATTTTTATGATGATTTTGACAAACAACAAACTTGTGTTGCTGAAGGTGAAGCTTGATGCAGAAGGGGATCCCCACAGGTTCAAGAATCAAAATCATCGAAAGGGTAAGTGCAAGGAGCGTTTTGATGAGTTTCTTTCATTTTGTGTAAACGATATTTCTTTTTTCATCTATAGTCCGCGATTGATTAAATTCATAAAAGCGCTAACAACATGTTTAATCGAAAAATCTCAATTAAAATAAGTTATGAACTGGAACTGATAATAGGTGGAACATTTCCCACATTTTATATGAGTCATATATTGGACCATAAATCAGATTCAAATCTTCATGTAGAAACATCATATAAATACTATCACCCAATACAAAAGGTCCTTGGAAATGTAAAATTATTACCAGGAGATTTATAATATCTACCACTTAATGTAAATTGGATGTGGTCGATTTCAAGATTAGACACGAGTCACAAAAATCGCCTTGCGATTAATTCGAATCCGCACCACGATCCATTCGAATTAAGTGCTTAATTTGTATAGTGGTAAATATGCTAACGAAGCGTCAATTCGATTGTCGACAAGGGTGAACCGGGGATGTAATGGCGGTGCCGGTGTCCTAAGTGATTTTCTGTGTATTCATCAGCCGGGCATTGTGATCCAATTAGACCCTCTTTAAATATTCTATTTATATAATCTCCCACTGGAGTTGCGATCTCGCCCATTCGGATTTTCAGAATGGTTTTTAATTCCAACTCTGAGCGATTTAATTTCATAAATATGTTTCCTTTGGAGATAATGAAATATGAACGGGGGTGCAGCTAGCAAAGAACCGCTGTTCATTTGGATATGGCCGTTGGTTGATTTCGTTTTTCATTACTCTCATTTATGGTTTTCAGCCCCTGTTAAGAGAGAAGAATGTGAAGCTTTCTAATCTGAATCACCGTAATGTGACATACCCTGCCACAGGCAACTTTCATAGTGCTCTGATAAATTCAGTTCTTGAGCAGACTTTACAGAAACTCGAAAGCTACATTTTTTTGGGGTTCCAAATATTAAAGGCAAAGGGGAAATATTTACATTCAGTGTGGAAAAGCCAAATAGAATAAATTTATTATCTCATAAAAATAGAGAGCCAATTCCCCTGGCTTTTCGAGAATAGAGCTATGAGAGCTCGGTATAGGCAGAGTACTAATATTACTCCGAAGGTTCAAGATTTTCAATAAAGCCCTAGTACTCAGGATGAAGTCCTAACTTGAAGCTTAGGTCCGGCCCATGGACTGTTCGTGTTCCGTGTTCGAGTTTCAGAGGGCAAAGTCAGCCATTCTTGGTTACGTTGCTCGTCCTAAGAACATGGTTCTCAGGATTCATCACAAATACTTAAGCTAGCACACCACGACAAGGTGATGACCACTCGTGCGGGAATAAGCCTTACCTAGGTATAGCTGATTGTTTAGTCTTATGCCTTGAAAATGTAGAAAGAATTCATACTTGAACATTTCTTCTGGTAAAGTTTTGGCCCCTGACAAATAGTGCTCAAATTTTTACGCAGGGGCCTTTCTTATATTATTAAAAAAAATTTCTAATAGTTTCTTGTTTCAGAGACTGGGAGAGAAAACCCAAATTGAGTTTTCAGGAAAATGCAGAGACCTCCCAGACAATATTTCAATAGATATTTGACATTCTGTGTTGAAGAACAAATAATGTTGAGTCCGACTGACTGCGATTAAGATGTTATTCAATCTGATATCGTCATCAAATTCAGAATAATTTCCTATAGAAAGGACAATATGATATTGCCATATATTTTTATTTCATCTAAAGCTTTACTTTCCTAAACGCCATCTAAAAATATTCATGTGGTAATTGATATTCTTCTGATGAATAATTAGTTCAAATAAACGGACATAGAAAATGATAACAAGTGAACGAAACGATAGATATATTTCTCGAAAAGTTAGAATTCCTCTACTGCCTTTTATGGGGGAATTATTTGTAATTATTTCAAACCAATCGTTGCATTTAATGGTTCTGCTATATTTAGTTATGATACAGGGCATTAATATTCTTATAAGAGTTCAAAACTCGAGAACGATCCTCGATGTGGCGAGTTTTTGAATGAACGAGTGTTAGAATGAGCCTTCTGTACTAGAATAAATCATTATTTTCTATAATTCGATGAATTTTTGATAATAACAACAAAATATTTCTACAAATATCATTTACTGATTTTCGGATTGAAAAATATTGATTGTCAGAACTGTTTTCCCTCTCATAAATTTGTCATCGATTAATATTTCCATGAAAACTGTGCTAAAATGAAATATTTTGTTTTACGAGATGGGGCCGAATGAACGGATGAAATAAGAATTCTGTCCCTTATACAAGAAATCTGAGTTCTAAGTGGACATGTTCCACTTTTATTTATGTCGTTTACATGACTTTCATTGTCGTATCTGATAATGAGTAGCATAAAGAAGATAAATAGCTTCAATTTCCGAAATTTGCTTTAAGGTAAGATATTTCAGTGCTATGATTGATGAAATCTAAACCTGGTTTCAGAGGCAGACATGGAATTACTGTTATTATCATCAATTTATAAAGACAGAAAAAACACCCTGTATATACAGGATGTCCCACCGGGAGTGCCCATTAGAAGTTAATAGGAAAATAATAATTGGATGAATTTCAAATTTCATGTGAAAGTATAAGCCCAGTGGACCTTCTTTTATGATATGGTTTTCAATATCAATTACTTCCGCCTTCGCAGGAAATGGTATCAACTTTCTTATTTCAAATGTATATTATGACTTTTTCGCATAGATCTTCGAATGCCACATTCATTTTATGTGTCACTAGCTGACCTGGAAGAGTTCGTACTGTCTCAATCGATAAATAAAAAAGCAGCTTCAATATTATAATAAACTATTATGGACATAAAATTGTCCTATACAATAAATAATAATAATAATAAACAATCTTTATTCCAAGTAAAAAATCTGTACATTCAATTAATCACATATATAGTAAATCAAATGGAATAGTGTCATGAAAGAATATGTATTGTAATATTTTTGAATCATTTCCTAACCCTAAACTAAAGAGCGTAAGGGATCTGGTGGTGGGACCAATTGTGGCTATTGGCAATTAGATAAGCTGACCCGGCGAACTTTGTTTCGCCTTATGGGGCACACAGACTTCATGCATTTTCATCCGTTCGAATCGTCGTTCCAAATATCAAACGCCGACAGGTATTACCGACGACGGGTTTCGCCACATACCTCGGTTTTTGATAATTTTGGAAGGACGATTCGAATCGCGACGATGAGCGAAGTCTGTGTTCTCCATTAGAGATGAATAAAGTTGTACCAACCATTGTTATATTAGGTTTGGTTAATATATTAGGAGAAATACAAAAAAAATACAAAAGTACAAAATTTGATTCCATTGAAATAGGTATTTACATTGTTATTCATACATCAAAAGAATTCTCTTTATTAAAGAGGTAACTTTTTTTTATATTTCACAATTCCTTCACTGAAGTACCTTGTGATGAACATCATTTTTAGTTTTTTTTTCGGGTGCGAGAATAAATATGGCAGATTGTCCATTGTGAATCGTCACTTACTTCTGGGCAAAGACCTTAGAATTCCAAGGCTAAGACATTTCAAACTATTGTTACCAAAAGAAAAAACACAACTTTATGTTATACCTCAGCAAGAATACCTCTTGGGAAAAACAAAGTACGCTACTGGATTGCTATGAAAAAAGTGCCTGTATAATGTTTTCATTTCAACATCCCAGCACAAACAGAAACGGAGATAATGGCCAAAGTTGAAATCGCCCAAATTTCAATTTTGGTCTCTAACTCGAAAACAAAAGAAGATAGAGGAATGCAATTGATGGCATTATCAATTTCTCTAAAAAAACACCGTAACATGTCATTCATTTTCCTCTGTCTCTCACGGTTAAAAAGTTGTAGTTCAAGTATCACCAATTTTGCCCACCCTGTACAAGCACGGTTGCCCGGAAAATTTTCAATGAGAAGTTGGAGACCACCTAGACAACTTCTTTCCTAACTCATCGATAGGCAGACGCGAACCGTTCTTAGGCCCGCACGAACACCAGACCTAACTTCCTCAGATTTTTACGACTGGGGACGAGCCAAAGTATTAGTTATGCTACGGAAGTACTCACGCTGGAGGCTTTTTTAGCAATGAGAGATGAAATGCGAATCTGCCATAACGGTTGAAGTACGAAAGAGGAGACGAGCACCTACATTGGGAACATGAGAGAAATTCAGAACGAGAACCGAAATTAGGTATTCAATTCTTGTTATCACTTCTGAACGATTTCCGTTTTTCTCGCATAATATCCGTATTTTGAAGCAGAAATCATTTTTTTACCAATGTAGAAAGGGCATTCACTAATGAACTTTTTGAAATGAAATGAAGCTCTTAATTCTTGTAAGTGTTTTTTTCAATACAATTTTGAAGTTGATTTTCCTTCAGTTAGTAATTTTGCAAAATTAGAAACGTCTCAGGGAGCAAAAGTTTGCAAATGACCCCAAGAACCCCCAAAAAATTTGACGGTCCATGATCATTCATCAAAGCTTGTAGATCATCAATTAAAATTGATGGTCCATTCATAAGTCTCGTTCCCATTGTGTATCGGGTCCTTTAGGCTACCAGTTACATACGGCATATGCAAGGATGTGACTATGGAATGTGAGTAATCACAATGAAAACGGATAGCAATAAAACAATGAGAGTACGTCGTCTAGGCGTGCAACAATCCGACAATTCCCTCGGCACGACGGCACAACTTATGACGGCTTCGTTGCAGCGGAAGCGGCTTGTTTGACAGATTTCGGCGGCTAATTAATATGCAGATTCGGTAACGCGCCACTACTGACGCTCGCCGCATGGGAATTCGAAGCCGAAAGGAAAGCAATTTCATGGATCGTAAACGGTTTGTTGGAGGAATTGTGGTTATATTCGGTTACAAGTCGGTTATTCAGGAATATTTGTAGGGAGAGTGAACAGAAATTAATCGATCTGTTTCATCTATATTAACTAACTAGCTGGCCCGGCGAACTTTGTTTCGCCTCAGAGATACATAAAGTTGTGTCAACAAAACATTGGTATTTTGTCAAGTAGGAGGTATATTAGGCTCAGAGAATTGAAAATGGTATTCATTTCGATGATTACTATTTTGAATTCATCTATGTTTCAAAAATGTTTTCGGTGTGGCCTCCGTAAAGGCAAAGAATGTTTTTGTTTACCGTTTTATTTTTTTTCTTAAATACATTGAAATAGGTAGGTATGTATATAGTTATTTACATGAAAAGACTTTATTTAAGCGGTAACTTATTATTATTTAAAAAATGTCTCATTGTAGTACCTTCTTTTCCCGGGTGCGAGAATAATAAGAGTAGAAGGTTTGCCGACTCGTGAACACGCAACATACAACTGGCCATGAGAAAAACAACTATTTTCTAGATTTATGCCACACACACTCAAGGATTGGCCTTGGGATTCGTTAATTGAACGAGGCTTGCCACATGCACACCTTCTCATCTGGTCAGTAGAAAGAATTTGACCAGAACAGATAGTTCCACATTGCACAATACTCAAAGGAAAATATGAAGGTGAGAAAGTTCTTATTCCCATAATTCCGATGATCCCAACAGATATGCCATTTGAGTTAAGGATAATTCAATTTGAAATTCGTCTATCGTTTGCTATGACAATTGTATGGTCGGCTGGAACAACGTTGGATGTGTATCATTTTTTAGTGTACCATCCAACGTTGTTCCAGCCGACCATACAATTGTCATAGCAAACGAATTTCAAATTGAATTATCCTTAACTCAAATGGCATATCTGTTGGGATCATCGGAATTATGGGAATAAGAACTTTCTCACCTTCATATTTTCCTTTGAGTATTGTGCAATGTGGAACTATCTGTTCTGGTCAAATTCTTTCTACTGACCAGATGAGAAGGTGTGCATGTGGCAAGCCTCGTTTTTGCCATTCAATTGAATACATCCAGTATCGAGTTTCCCCGAAGACATGTTTTGTAATAAAATTCATTAGTGACTTCACTTTTTGTTTGAATACTCGTGCAGTGATGTCATGTCGATCAATTGATGTTTGTCCGGTAAGAAGCAGTTGAGTGATTTCTTCATATTTTGGATTGCACCCTTTGTCTGCAAATGAATCTAAAAATCTTTCTTTCCATTTACCCCAACCTGCTTGTATTGTCAACGTTGTCATTGTTGCCAAGTACCATTCCGAGCATGATATGTCTTTAAATAACCTTAAAATCTCAATCTTTGTACTCTCTTCCCCTATTTCAAATCTCTCCCATTCTTTCTCAAATGCTTCGAGCCATTGCCTTGCATTTGAGTGGTTACACTTGAATTTTTCTACCATAAACCTCTCTGCGATGTTTTTGAGATCCAATTGATTTTCTTCTCCATGGACTCCAATAAATGTGATTGGATTACCTCTTCTTCTACCAACTGTTGCAAATAAGTATCTTTGAAAATTACATTATCATCTTCATCAAAATAAACACTTTTCATTTCCTCCGTTAATGTTATCCAAACTGTTCTTTCTTGTCCTCTCTGGTTCAGACTTTTCTTCACTCTCTTGAAATGTTCTGTTTTCATGAATTCATCATGCTCACTCACGTATTTATTTTCTTCTGAGAGTATGTATTTTACCTTGTCTTGCGTTGTAATATAATGTAATATAAGATATTGCAACTACATTTGTCTTTGTATCCCTTGGAGATACTACTAATTTGAAAGTGAATTGGATAACAAAATATTATCGTTTTGTAAGACTATTTTTATCAGATGAAATTGAAACCAAATGTGTTTCTCTGTAAACAAAGTTTTCAATTTTATTCAACATTTCTTCTTACAATATCTAGAATCTTACCTGTAAACAAAGAAACGGCAATATAAGTTTCTTATACTATTTTGAACTGAACTAAATATCAAACAATTCTTCCAATATCTAAACATAAATTCTTCTCAAACAATACTCATGACAATCAGCGTCAGAACATTGACATTGACAAAGGTTATCAAATCGAAATTTCTCTTTGATTAGAGATTACAGGAGTCTCATCTCCTTACATATATTAAGAAGAAGAAAAAGATCGTAGCGACATCTATTGGCGTTATTCGCAAGAAGGAAAATTATTTCCTACTTTTTGTTTTCATCAAGTTTTTCATAGTTTTAATGTATTTTATGTTAACCCCACTGTAGAAGAATCCAACAAAAAAACTTTCATAAAAAACAGTTCATCCAATCTTGAGTTATAAATGGTGTAACCAACAATATGGCCGACTGAGTTTTATATATTAAGATAGAACACGTTTTTTCCAAATTAAATTCAGTATATAAATTGCATGCTAATAAAATGAGAATAATGATCTTTCCGACATAATAAGTAGCTAAAATTTGTTCATATAAATAAAAATTCCGAGTGTAGGTAAAAGGTTTAATTCCTACACATTTTTGTCATTAAAGTAAAGTTATGACGTATTAGAGTCTGCTTGAGCAAACACTCCTTTCCACACTATATTCCGGGTATGATAAGGATTTTCAAGGACTTTTTATGTTGGTCGCTTGACTCTCGAAAGGGTGACGTATAATATGCCATGCATGAAGACCGAACTGGACTTTGAGTCAACTGCAACAGATTCGAAAAATTTCCCTTGGGAAATGCAGATCCCACGGGAAATTGGTGGCGCTGCATGGTGGATCCCTATTGTCCTTTTGACGAGTCAAGGATATACCTCTTTGCCGCGTTTTTCACCAGTAACAGTTTTTGCCTTTAATGTGATTGCACATACTTGATACGATGAGTCTTCTACCATTAGGTACGTAGTCCTTCTGATACGTCTCAACTACTCAACAACATTATTAACGCAAGTCTGAAATGTTTATACCATTAAGAAAATTCCGTTGTGACTTCGACTTCTCCTTCAGGATGATCTTTCATTGAGCCATGGCAATAGTAAATTTGACACTCCCCTGCAAGTTTATCATCATTGATTTTTCCAACATCTCTATTGAGAGGCGCGTATATTGATCTATCTTTCATCCCTTCATGATTTCCATTTGCTGAGCTACTACCATAATAATATTAATAATTAAATATTGTGAACGTAGTCTTGTGTTCTTTTATTTTTCAATTGACCAAAGATGTTTCACCAAGTGTTGAGCGAGGAATCAATTTCGATAATAAGATTGTTGTTTGAAATTATATTCGGTGGCCTTTCAATTTCTTCCATATTATTTTGAGTCAGTTTGCGAATTGGCGTTACTCTATATCAATATGGGCATATTTTCTTTTAGTTCAAGTCTTGAAAACGGTCCATTTTCAAGTGAACCTGTTAGTTAAAATGACATAATTGATTGATCTTCTCCACGACTGCTCTAGAATATAGCTCAACATCGAATTTGAGCACAGAATATCAGTATTCCATTACTTGATATATAATATTCAAACTACAACACCTAAACCAATTTCAAGCATGAAATTACCGCAGTTATTGTTTCGTCTGTTCCTCAGTTTTTGCCCTCTAGGAATGACCAACTCCAGCTTGAGGACAATCCCAGTTTTGTAAGCATTTTGACTGAATTTCGAAAACATAGTGAATGAAACCTATCTGTGAGACGCTCTGATTTTCATCGCAGATTTTGAAACGTCATAATCATTCTGAATCGATTTTCATTCATATTTCTGAGTTTTTTTCGGAGCTGAATCCTTGATAAATTGGGCCAAAAACCGCTAATTTGTAGTCGTTGGAGCCGTTTCCGAGATGATTATATATAAATATACATATATACAAGAATCTTTTAAATATATTGGAAGATTAGATTAGATCAGGTATATTAGATAGATAGATTACCTGCTATAACAGACTTCGAGCTGTCAAAATTGATTAGTCTGTCACAGTAAAATAACAAAGCAAATATATAAATAAATATTTATTCATCAAAACATTAAAAATTACATATCCCGAGTACAATTCTAGGAGAACAAACATCAAAAACCCACAAAACTCGATGACTTCTGCGTGGGAATCGTCAGAAACATGAAATATATTGACATTAAAACAAAAATCATGAGGACAAATAATTTGAACAATTAATCAACAATTTCAGTATTATTGTAGAACTAATTCTCAGATAAATGAATAACACAATAAATAAACAAAATGAACACTTAACTAGTATTGAAATACATCTGAATACTTCAACTACCCCTTTAACTTTTTGTAAATACAGAATCCAGTATAACTTATTCAACATTCAACACAAACTCAAACCTAATTACGCATACCTACTTCCACTGTGTCTAACGATGAAATGATGACTTGGACTTGATTAAGACGCTCAGACCAAAGATGCTCAGTCGTTTTGAGTTACAAAGTAAAACGTTAATTTACCATTTTTCCTGGTGAAAATACGAAAATTACCGCACTGCTGGGAGCATGAAAATTAATATAATTATTTGTTTAAAATAATTATATATTTGGTTGAGAATATGCTAACAATGAAAGGAATTAACGGTCTCAAGGGAAAATGTGAATTTCATTTATTTTTTTAATCTCTAAGTGACGTTTCGGCCAATTTATGGCCTTTTCCGAGCTGAAAACAGACAAAAAACAATATTTAGCGTTATTTGTGAAATCTACACATTATACAGATAAATTCGGAGACTATACATCAGAAACCAATTACAACTCAACAATTAAGAAAATGAACACCAAAAACCACACAACACTTTAGAACACAACGAAGTCAGTTAAAGAACGTCTCCACATTATTTTATAAATCAAAAGACAAAGTAGCCAGAGATAATAATAATAATAATAATATACTTTATTGTTCCCTCGGAAAAATATTCCATGAACATAGTATAAAGGAAAAAGAAAAATTAACAAAATGTGATATCATCAAATAACAAGGCTTTAATGAACCGAATCTATAGAAATTAAATTAACACAAGTAAAGGAGCAGAAGAGAGTGAATCCTCGAAAATTAAACACATCTATTCGCTGAGAATGAAAGATCTTGTCCTCAGCACACTGCAAACTACCGAAACAAAATTACGGATTTCCTCTATAGTCACGTTCTGCAAAAACAGTGCGATCTCATGGATACTACTGAATCGGTAAATGGGATTGAGAGGTCTGAGCGGAGGGCATTCGCACAGTAGATGAATCAGAGTCTGCTGGCAGGACAGATTGCACACGAGACAAATATCCCCAAAAGATACATTGTGGTACACATTTTTCCTGTATATTCTCAGATTATTCCTTGATCCCAATCTCATCTGAGCAAGAACTCTCACAAAATCAAAAGGCAGTTTGAAACTGAGATACGCAACTGCCAGCTCCCCATAACTAAACAGATGGGCAAAAAGAGGATATGCAGATTCTCTAGTGCGACATATATTCTTCTGGAAACAAAGTGATCTAAATGTCGCCTTGAATTCCTTTCTTCGCTTGATCAACTCTGTTGACGTTAAATTGCAGATATTCACAGGAAAATTGACAGAATTCAAGAAATCATTAACCTGCTCACACCAGTTGTATCTGGCATCCACAACATCATTCTGCGACAACTGGAGCATTCTCAAAAAGCACATCTTTGGCAGTCTGGTGGAACTCATCCTATGTAGTCTGATGAGAAATTCCAGGACCTGATCGAAAATAGTGCAGTGAACTGTTTTAACTCCTACCTCCAAGCGTATCAGATAATCCGGAACGTTGGTGGGTAGCTGCAAGACCCGCTTGTAAAACCGCACCTGGGCCTTCTCTAAGTCATCAGCATACCTCAAACTCCACACAGGTGCAACATACAACAGAGTGCTGCGAATGAGAGCATCAAAAAGTCTGATCTTTAACTCCCATTCATTGTGCTTAGTGCCAACCAGAATAGAAAAAGCAGAACTGTAGGCCTGTCTTGCTTTCCTAACAGAGAATTCGCTCATCACACGGAACAATGAGGAAGACACAAATGAGACGCCCAGATATCTATATTCGTTCACCACTTCCAAAACCTGTGATTTAATTCGAAAATTATCACAGGAAGTAGATAATCGTCCACCTCTGTTGAAACACATTACTTTAGTTTTATCCGAATTGATAGTCAGTCTCATTTTATCCACATATTGTTGCAGTATTACCAGATTTCTGCGCAAACCTACCTCAGAGTCCGACAGAATCACCAAGTCATCAGCATAGAGGAGCATCAGGACATCATAATTCCCATCAATGTTGATACCATGAGCGCCCTCAGCCCTAAAATATTCTTCAATGTCCGATATGAACAATGAGAACAACAGGGGACTCAACGTCTCTCCCTGCATAACACCCTGAGTTAAATCAAACTCCCTAGTAAAATTTTTGTCTACTTTGACTTTGAAAGAAGTAGAACTATACAGGCTCACCAAAATATTTATAATATTAACTGATACTCCTATACGATACAATACTTGCCACAGCACATCGCGAACTATTGAATCGAAAGCTAGTTTGAAGTCAACAAACACTGCATATATTTTGCGTTTCCTCAGACGAAGATGAAGTTGGATAGCCGATGCTAAAATGAATATTTTATCGCTGCAACCGCCTTTCTTTCTGAACCCATTCTGACATTCGGGAAGTATGTTATTATGGTCACACCATTGCTCAAGTCTGAATTGAATTAATCCAGTGAAGAGCTTTGTAGCACAATTAACCAGTGCTATAGCTCTGTAGTTGCTTGGCTCTTGTTCGTTTCCTTTTTTGAAAACCATACTCAGAATTATATTGCTCCAGCAATTAGGGATATATCTTTCACTCAGAATATTATTGAATAGAGACGGCATATAAAGTAACCAATTCTGTGCTAGGGACCTTCCATCAGTTCCTGGCGATATTTTTAACCTTGTTAAGTTCAAAACCGTAATCAACTCTTCCATAGTGAAACTACAGTCCAATAAAGGATCATAAGTACCGTAAAAGCTGGTGTCCACAGCAACATTCAGATTTGAAACCATCCGAGCCTGGCGAGCAAAATATTCCTCCCACCCACAAATATCAATCTTATTGGTTCTTTCGAGTTTACGATACGTGTTCAATATAGCCCAATACTCCCTTGACGAAACAGAATTACAAAGCTTCTCAATTATACCCAACCTGTACTGTTCCCTCTTGCTTCTCACCAATACCTTAAAAGCTAACTTCATCCTTACATATTCGGCCCTGCTATCATCGCTAAATCCCGTGCTTTTACAGTCTCGTAGTGTTTTTCTGACAAATTTTTTCATTGCTTTACATTCGTCATCATACCAATCATTCCTATGTATATACGAAGATTTTGACCTGAAGTAGGTGATCATATTTGATGATGCTGCCCCATCCTTAATGGCACCAATTAGATTACTATAGGATTCATCAATGTCAGCAATGTACTGTGCTCTAGGTGATAACTGCATGTGATCGACAAAATTTATCCGAGATTCTTCCACCCAATGGAATATTTTCAAACGTTTCTTGCCACAGAATAAGTTTCGATCAACCTCAGAATTCACCCGCCAGCTGAGCTTCACACAAATAGGGAAATGATCAGAGGAAAACTCCTCGAAGAGAACAGTAAAATCATCAATTCGAAGCACTTGATTATTATTTACCCAAACTAGATCTATTCTATTGTACTCTGGCCGTTTGCATTACAAAATGTAAAATTCGCAGGTCTATCCGACTGAGATCTTCCATTCAGAGCTATAAAACCATTATCGTCCATGAAACTTAACAAATTACGACCCCTAACATTACAAACGGTATCCGAACTTAACCTATCTGAATACAATCGACTATCAATAAACATTTCATCCGGCATTCACTCACCTGACCCAATTCGACAATTAAAGTCCCCACCCAAAATGAACAAAGTATCCGGATATGCGTTCAATAACTGATTCAAACTCATATCAAATAAATGTATAATTTCATTCAAATCATGCACAAAATTGAAATACAAAGAACAAACAATAAACCTAATATTTTCTGAAAACACAAGTACAAAAATCCACCACAATGATTTGTCCAAAAGTTTATATTTTAAATTTTTCTTAATGTACGTTACCAATCCTTCACTGGCACGGCCTGTTGATTTCTCCATGGAGGTAAAGAAAGTGGAGGGGGCATAACGTTTGAAAAGTGTCACCAAAACAAATCCGGATTTGGCAAACCAAGATGGCCGACTTCGAGGTATTTTAAACTGTAGGTTCTGCAATTTTGGCCTTATTTATTATTCGTTCGTTGGTTTTGGCAGTAGTATGTAGTGAAAAACATATAAGAAATGGTTTCTTGTACAGCATATGCTGATCTTACTCGAAAATTAATGGTGAAAAGCTGAATATTTTGACGTTTGTAAATACATGGTTTAATTATTGTTGCATACAACTTTAATTGATAGGGGTACACGAGATAATTTACCTATTTGTTTCATTGCATATTATCTGAATTTGTATGTACCTTAATTGAAAAAATAGAATGTATAATTAGTTACAGGAACAAATTATTCATTCCGTACGTAATTCAACTCACCAATTCATTAAAAGCAATTGTTTATGATATTTTGACTCCTTGATTTGTTTCGATCATTATTTATTCATCTTTTGGTCATTAAAAGAGAATCGAACAAACTTCGAATTGTAAAAATTCAAATATACAAAATTCTTCTACCTCCATGGATTTCTCACCCACAGCAAAACTATGTATTGCAGAGTACGATGCCGTAAAAGCACCAAGGTTATTCACAGGGTACCCACGACACCATATCTCACTCAGACAAATTATTTCTTGAGAAAAAAAAGCTGAAGCAGAAGTGGCAGAAATGAAGTTCTTATACCCATGAGTGTTCCAAAACAATATTTGTATCCCTTCACTGCTTTCCGAAGCGAAAAGTATCAGAACTTCCCTCAGAGTTCAATTTTTTTGTACTGAAGCCTTGCTCAGGAGAAGAATCCAACTCCCTCTGTCTCTTCTTATCAACATTGTGCTGATTACATTGATCATATACCTTCTTCAGTTCGTCAGTTTTCACTAGTTAGATAGATAAACATCATATATGTACTTTTATATACCATATTAATTGCAGTGATTGTGACGGTATATATACAGGGTGTCCGGAAATGATGAGCACAACAATTAGGGTTGATTTTTAGACCAAAAATAAATGGTACATCTTCTAATAAGATTTTTTCGAAAATTGATTATTAACGAAGTTACATGGTTTTGAAGTTAAATTTTTTTCACAGTTTTTGTGCTTTGCGTTTTGCCACGTTGATAATATTTCGACGGAATTTCGTAGGTGTGGCTTTTCCGGGATGATCAAAACGAATTTGTAAACCAAGTTTTCTCAATTTGTAGAGGGCGCCTCATACAAGCCTATACTTTTGTTTGAATAGTTACAACTTTTTTGTACTACACTGCGAATGCGAATTTCGACTAAATATTTTCATTCTCTAGGCTTTTTTTACCCGAAAAAGGTATACTTCTTTTGTTTCGATAAATCTAACTATTTTCGAGAAAAACACAAAATCAAGAAAGACCTAAAATCTTTACTTTTGAAGACTGATACCGCATCCCTGAGTTTGACCCACCCGAACTTCTAAAATGATGAACGTAGATAAAATTTGTTAGATCATCTGCGCTGAGTAGGTACTAGTTTTGTGGATGACTCCAGGTGTCATTAAGATTTCAGTTACAATAAAATTCTCAATTTAAGGACTTTCATTAATAACAAATTAACAAACGAACAAACTCTGGTAATAATGACTGCCTATAATAATAAAAATAATAATGTTTTTTTGATCCTTTCAATCTGTACGAAGTATTGTTTGCAATGATTTTTCTGAACACATTGATGTATCAGAACATAATCTCAAATTAATTTCAGCTTCGAAAATTAGTGAAATCCATCTTTTTGTTTGTTTTCCGATAGAAGGTCGTGAATTCTTTGACAGCAAATTCATTTATATTTCGATTAACAATTTTTTCCTACTATGCCTTTCCATAGGGAGATGGAGATCCCCGTTTTTTCATTTTAACGATTCGCTGAGCTCACTCCATTTTGAACACCAAAAAATTAGATCAAGGAGTTGAAAAGCGTATCGATTAAGTAACAAAGAAAGTCCAAATTAATCCCGTCCTCATTTAGTGAGTGACTGAATGTATTATGGCACATTTAGCCTGAGCGTTGTGGAAATGCACCCTCCGTCTCCGCTAAATTATTCGGGGAGTAAATTTCTGTGTCGAATTATGGAAATGTGATGGCCGACGTTCGGCTCTAAGTGGTTGATGGCACCCTCTGACTGACTTCTATTTGTATTTATATCGTACTCCCTAAATTGTCCAATAATAATGTTTAAATGGGAAGTCAATGAAGACAAGCGTACATATTATCCGAATTTATTCATGAATAGGGAAAATAGATTTTCGAAAATTTCCATTTTATGGTGTTTTCAACATTCACGAGAAATTTTAAAATTATTACGGATTATCACTTTGGTTAGAAGTCTAGAGATCATTAAATTTCTACCTGATAATTTCTGTATCTTCCAGTAAATATCTAATGGTCCAATGTGTATTTTAAAAATTACAACACAGTCATGAAGGGTTTAGTAACAGCCGTCTTGAATTCTAAGTCATTGCCAAGAAAATAGGCAACGAGGCTCGAGATGCTTATCGCCGGTTGTAAGTCTAATTATGATTCACAAAATAGGTATGTGTCAATTTTTAAATTTCTAAAGGAAAGAAAAATTGGTAACCTCAAAATTCGGCTGTATATGTTTACCTGATTCATTTTCAGCAGAATTGAATAATAAGATACGATGTATTCACAGGTTGAAATGAAACCTTCGAAATTAATCAAAAGTGCAGTTCCATCAATATTCCTGAATTTGCTTCAATATCTTTTGGAACCTCCTGTTCCTGAAAAAAAAAACTTCCGATGATAGACGTTAAAATTTTATTAATTTACATAATAATATTATTTAACAATGCGAGACTGCAGAATTATTAAAACACTTCAAATTAACCCTTGAATAACTAATAATTAGAAGATAGTTCACAAAATTGACAATCAGAAAATATAATTTAATCAATTTAAGGTTCAGGAAAACCCCGATTCACTTCTGCTAAATTTTGAAATTGCAATAATTGGAGAACATGGTTGTTCCAGTTCTTCTGGGTATACCTAAACAAGTTAGGTTTGAAATTGAGTAGATGGTCACAACTCGAGAAAATTTTGACGAGATATAAGGAAAACTTGAGAAGCAATACTAAATGATTTGTTGAATCATTTGATCATCTGAATTTCAATCGATAAATCAAAAATGATTTTGTCCTTTCTGATTCATATAAAACTTCCCATAAATTTCTCAGAGATGTTCCCATTTTACCAAATCAAATTCTTGGTAAATTTGTTATTAAAAAAGCCCGCACTGAATGGATTTTGAATTTTTTTTTCATAAGTTTGTGGGACTGTCTTTCATTATTATGTTAAGCTTGGACGCCGTCTGTCAATCAGTTTCTTCACGGCAGATTGTTAAGTGAGTTTTAACTTTTAACCTTGTTGGTGATTGCCGAGTTTTAACATGAACGAAATTATTGAACAAAACGTTTGCCTTGAATTTTGTATTAAAAATGAACTTTCTTGTGCTGACGCGTTGAAAATACAGTGGAACTTCTCTTCAGCGAACGTCTCTACAACGAATTTCTCTGTACAACGAATTTCGTATCTGTCATTGCACCTTGAATCCAAACACCCTGTTAAAAACACCCTCTAAAACGAAGTGAATTCTCTCTATAACGAATTATTCCAAGAAAATTACTCTCTAAGTGCGTATTGGTAAGAAGGTTTTTCCCAGAGTATACTTAGGGATGGTTTTCTCCGTAATTCTGTCGGACGTAGGTAATAAATCCCGATCATAAACTAAACCATTACGGCGGACAGAGAGCTCCTTCTGAAACAGTTGTAGATGCACCCCTGGCTATACAGATTGTTCAGTTTTCAGTTTCGCTCTGATCGTTAAGGTAAAAAGTTGTGCGAAAATATCTAAAAGGAAGTGATTAAGTTAATTATGTATAATGTATTCAAATAAAAAAAATGCAAGTGAACGTTGCTTTTTTTGACACTTGACACAATAAAAAAAAAAATTCTGCATAACGAAATTTCTGTATAACGAAATTTTTTTGCGGATTTTGCGTATTCGTTATAGGGAAGTTCCACTGTATTACAAAAGGCTTTATGATGGTTCAGTTTTATCCAGAACCCATGCCTTTTTCTGAACGACCTTCGACCTCTCTAACCGAAATTAATGTCGATGCATCAGCGAAGGAAATTGTGATCAAAAATCGACAAATCCACTCAAAACATCTCTCAAGAGTCTTTTAATACCATTTTGATTGAGCATTTGTCGTTCCTTCCTAGCTCCAATTGTGAACAAACACCAGTCAAAAAAATCGATAAATACCATCAATCAACCACCGTTCTTGCCTGATTTAGTTCCGTGCGACTTTTTTCTATTCCCGAAACTAAAATTGCCCCTTCGTGGAACACGTTTCGAGTCCATTGAAGCTGAAACCATCAAACAGAATTCAAGAGTGAATTAAATGCCATCCCAGAGCTGCTTGAAAAAGATATTTTGAAGAATGCAAAAAATGATGGCACATATGTATAGCCTATAATAGGGAATACTTTGAAGGCGATAATATAAATGTTTATGCTTCAATGTAAAATTTGTGTTTTATTTACAAATTCCCGGTACTTTTTTGACAGATTTTGATTTAGTTACTTTCTTATCCTCCATTAATTTGATTTAAACATGGATACTATTACTATATCAGCACCTCAGAGGTATATTCCAGATGAAGATAATTCTCTGGATATGATATCAATGGTCGACTTATCAAACGTATCAAGGGCTTCGCTAGAAAATTTTTCTGGGGAGGGGGGCTAAAAAAAAATTGTATATACAGTAGTACATACATATTGTCATAATAATATGTGATGATTATATGACTTTGGTTTAAAAGTCAGTATTTTTCTTTAAGAGGGGGTAATTACGCCCCCCCGTATCGACGCCAGTGAAACGTTGAAGCAATTTCAATTGCAAAGCATATAAATTTACGATTTTTTGGATATCTAAAAACCCCCGACTTCGTCATGGACTCGCTGATGATCATCACTCGGAGAAACTTGCAAATACCAGTATCTTTTCGCTTTTAAAGATCTAAAAGTTCCCCTAGAAGTTCCTCCCCCCCCAAAAAAAAGTTCAGCCTGGATCCGCCGTGTCATTGAGATAAGACAAATACCGTTTTCAGCCTTGTTTGGCATCATCAGTATCCCATACACCTCAGGGACAAAATCTTCATAAAAAACTTGGTTTTTTAAAGCAATTAGGTTTAGGTGTGATATACTGAGTAGAAATTACAAACCAGTGACATCCAATTGCGTCAAAATGAAGCTTCATATCTCTAATCACATGCTTAGAACGAACTCTGTACTCTGTAGTAGCTCCCAATCAAAACAGTATGTCAAATTTTACAGGCGACACGGGTCATTTGGGGGGGGAACGTATCCCCAGTTCCCCCTTTCCCCCCTGGATCCGCGACAAAATCTAATATCATTTCTCCAACCTCATGATAAAAGATCTCTGAGCCTAGGAATTGAAAATGGTATTCATTTCGATGATTACTATTTTGAATTCATCTATGTTTCAAAAATGTTTACTGTGTGGCCTCCGTGAAGGCAAAGAATTTTTTTTGTTTTTCATTTTACTATTTTTCTTGAAAAGTGTTTTTCTGTTATTTGATTTGAGAACCTCTCATGTTGTCTAACAAAGTATTAACCTTCAGCATTGGTTAATTATATCTGGAGTAGTATTGAGATTAATGGTATCTATGAAATTTTTTGCTTTTTTCAAAATGCATGATTGCCAGATAAACGTTATTGCATCATGAGGGAACAAACGTCTAGTTATTGTAAAAAACAGTACCCACAGTACGCACTTCAAAGAAAGAACAAACGGGGCCATACATTTTTATAGATTTTTTATGAAAGATGCTTCAACAGTTCATATCACTATTTGTATTATTAAAGACTTGCTCACCTTCAATTATGAAGGGTGTATCTGAATAATACTGAAAAAATGTAAGCTGTGATTCTGTGATCAAAATTAAGGGGGTATTTGGTATAAAATGTTTCGAAAACATTAAACGTTATTAACGGCAATTTTTAAATAATTTCGATAAAAAATCAGCGAATTAGAGAAAATAATGTATGCTCCTTGTAGAGAAGGCTCTTTCTGACACTCGTTCATTCCAAAACTCGCCACTTCGTGGCTCGTTTTTGAATTTTGAACTCTGAACTGGTGTAAGAATATCAATGCCTTCAGCACTTGTATCATAAATAACTATTCTCTAATTCGCTTAATTTCAATCGAAATTAATTGAAAATTGCCGTGAATAAGGTTTAGTTATTTTTGCATTGAAAAATATTGATTGGCAGAACTGTTTTCTATCTCATAAAATTTGACAGATGTTAAATTCTAGGCAGTCTTTTCTATGACCATTGATTTTGATGTTCTGTGATTCTAACCTTACTTGACAATCTTGACATTCACTCATAGAAATTAAAATTAACGTTAAGATTTCTGTGCATCATAGATATACTAACCTAACAGGTTGAGGTTATAATTTCTATGCTGTGCTGTGCATTTATTTTGTTTATTCAAATATTTAAATATGGATTGTAAACTTCCATTAGTTCTTTGAAAATAAAGAAAAATCAGGATTCATTCTCATTTGCAGGAAAATGTTTTATGTTATCGGATTGGGATTGGGTGATTGTAAAGACATAACAGTGAAAGGGTTAGAGATAATAAGAAAATGTGATAGAATTTACTTAGAGTCTTACACATCTATTTTGGGATGTTCAACGGATGAACTAGTACTTTTTTTCTCAATCCAAAAATTCAGTATAACTTTTTTGATATTCGTAGGAAGAATTTTATGGACGTAAACCAATAATTGCTGACAGAGAGTTAGTGGAACAACAAGCCGATGTAATTCTAGAAGGAGCACATGAGAAGAATATTGCTTTCTTAGTCGTGGGAGATCCTTTTGGTGCTACAACACACACTGATCTCATATTAAGAGCTAAGCAAAACAATGTCAATGTGAAAGTTATTCACAATGCCTCAATAATGAATGCAGTAGGATGCTGCGGCTTACAATTATATACTTTTGGCGAAACCATATCTATACCATATTGGACAGATACATGGAAACCTGACAGTTTCTTTGAAAAAATTATTGGTAACTATAACAGGAACTTGCATACATTGTGCCTGTTAGGTAGGCTGTTTAATTCTGCTTTTTATCAAACGATTAAAGAGTATTGTTTCAGATATAAAGGTAAGGGAACCCACATTGGAAAGCTTGACAAAGAAAAAAAGGGAATATATGCCACCATTATTCATGTCAGTTAAAGAGGCTTCGAGGCAATTGTTGGAAATAATAAATACTAAAGGAGACAGTGCATCCTGTAAGTTATTTGTGTCTTCTTCCCATTATAAGGGGATCTTCTTCTTCTTCATTTGCGGTGCCTCATCTGGCAGAACCGAGGCCTGATGGCCCATTGTTCCTCCGCCTGTAGAACAAGAGACTCAGTTCCTTAGACACGTCAACAAAAATGTTGCGAGTCGACAGGGAGGGGTCCCTCTCACCATGGAAATGCTGGGTGTAGGGTTTCCTAGGTGTGTTGACCTTAACTCATAAAGGTTGATGCAGTTGAACAGTATATGTTCAACGGTTTCATCTGTGCTCCTGCACCAGCGGCACCTTGAGCAGTCAGCTAGTCCCATCCTATCAAGATGTTTGTTGAACAGGTGGCCGGTCAGTGCGCCAACTACCATACTTAGTTGTTTCCTCCCAAGGGCCAGGAACTTTTTGACCTCAGTTGCAGAGGAGGGCCTCTCAATGAGAAGCCTCGACTGCCTAAGACCACCTCCCGTGCTCCATTCAGAGGAAAATGCACCGTCTAACCATCTCTTAAAGAAATGTCTGACTGTAGTTCGGCAGATGGGGAGCGACGGCTCTGGACCAACAAAAGCTGATCGGGCTCCCCGCTTGGCCAGTACGTCTGCCTTCTCGTTGCCGAGGATCCCCGCGTGTGCCGGACACCAAATAACTTTTAAAAAATTACGAGAGCCCAGCTCACGCAGAGCCTCCCTACATTCTCCTACCAAGTATGAATTGACTCTTGTCTCAGCAAGAGCTTTCAATGCTCCCTGGTTGTCGCAACATATGTATATGTGTTTGCCAGAGTAGCCTCTGTGTATATTTTCCAGTGTGCAGACAAGAATTGCATACAACTCCGCCTGCATTATCGAGCAGTCCTTTCCTAGGGGGATGGACCGCTCGAAGCGAGGTCCCACGATCCCAGCACCAGTCCCCGTAGATCTTACGGAGCCGTCAGTGAACCATGTGGGGCCTTCAGGTTTAAGTAACCTGTTTGTATCAGACCAGTGGTCCCTATCAGGGACAATCACTTGGTAGGGTTCGTCGAAACAGAAGCTAGTTAGCACACGGTCCCCTCTATGGAGAAGGGATGCCTTAGCATCTATCACCAATTTGAGAGCTCCCGCATGCCCCCCGAACATCCCATCGTTGTGCCATTGTCCCTGTTCCCAGAGTCTAAGAGCTGTCTTCATAGCTGCCACCCTGACAGCGAGGTGCACAGGCGGAAGACCCAGCAAACACTCCATTGCTGCCGTGGGGGTAGATCTCAGGGCACCAGTTATACCCAAACAGGCTTTTCTCTGACATTTTGTCATGATGGCTCGGTTGCAGGTCTTCTCTGTTGAAGTCCACCACACCAGCGCTGCATAGGTTAGGAGAGGCCTCACCACCATGGTATACAACCAGTGCATAACATGGGGCTTGAAGCCCCATCCTCTTCCCACTACTCTCCGAGTAGACCAGAGTATTACATTGGCCTTTCTCGTTTGTGTCTCGATATGTTTGTTCCACAGTAGTTTGCGGTCCAAAATCACACCTAGATATCGAACCTGTTCCGATAGAGTCAGCCCCACACCAAACAGATTTGGCAGTCTGATGTTGGCCGGCACTCTTCTCCTAGAAAACAGGACCATCTCCGTCTTTCCAGGATTTACCGAAAGTTCGTTCTCTAAGCACCATCGTTCTACCACGCGCAGAGCATTCTGCATCAGATCAGTAATGGTGCTGATTACTTTTCCCCTGATCAGCAGGACAAGGTCATCCGCATAGGCCACAGCATTGTACCCCGCCCTAGCCAACTCAACCAGGAGCCCGTCCATGACAAGGTTCCACAGCAGAGGTGATAAGACACCACCCTGCGGACACCCCCTGCCCGGTGCGCCCCCAATAGTCGAGCCGCCCAGCTGAGCAACAATGCTGCGAGCCGCAAGCATAGACCCCGCCCAGCGGCAGAGAACCTGTGGCACACCATGTTTGGTCAACGCAGAACGCATCGCATCAAACGCAGTGTTGTTGAATGCACCCTCAATGTCTAGAAATACACCTAGTGTCCATTCTTTATAATGTAGTCCGCCCTCAATACAGGTGACAACCGAATGTAGAGCAGAATCTACAGATTTTCCCTGCTGGTATGCATGCTGGGAGGGATGTATTGGGCAGGTCATTAATGCCCCATCCCTTATATACCTTTCGACTACCCTCTCCAACGTCTTGACTAAGAAGGAGGAGAGGCTGATTGGTCGGAAGTCATTCGCCTTTGTGTGCGTGGGTTTTCCCGGTTTAGGTATAAAAACAACCCTAACTTTCCTCCAGGAAAGTGGAACGTGTCCTAAGGCTAAACTAGCTCGAAGAATGTGGAGCACCGGAGAAGACAGCACCTCCAGCCCCCTAATGAGAAGTGCTGGAACTATACCGTCCTCCCCAGCAGCCTTGTAAGGATCGAATCCGTTGATAGCCCAACGAATTCGAGAATACGTTACGACTTGTGAAGCCATCCTCCAATCCTCTCGTGAGGCTTGTCGTCGACATTCACTCTGCGGGTAGGCATTCTCTGTGAAGCCAGGGAAGTGAGCCTCTAAGAGATGTCTTAGACTTTCTTCCTCCGAGCAGGTTCTTTGCCCAGTTGGAAGGTTCAGATAGTCGATCCTTGGGGGGCCACCAGCAGAGAGTATCTTCCTTAGCCGGTTGGCTTCAGGTGCACCCTCTATATCGCTGCAGAAGCTCCTCCAGGATTCGCGTTTGGACTTCCTTATTAGTCCTTTGTATTTCCTCAGGGCCGATTTATAGTCATCCCAGTCATTTTCAAGACCAGATCTCATTGCCTTGTTGAAAAGGTGCCTGCTAGTGCGTCTAGCTTCACCTAACTCAGGTGACCACCATTTCGTAGCACCTTTCGGTCTCCGAAACTGTGGTGGACAACTGCTGTGATATGCTGAGATAATTGACTCTTGCAGCTTGCTTGCAGCCGAGTCCAATTCTCTCGTGGTCTTGGGTATTAGAATTTCCTGTCCCAGGTTAGCAGATAGGTGTGTCAGGTACCTGGACCAATCTGTTTTTCTCGGATTCCTGAAAATTTCTGGCTCCTTGACAGTACAGCTCCCTTTTATTGTGAAGCAGATATGCCTGTGATCTGATAACGAGATCACTTCCGTGGCGACTCGCCAATCCTCGATGTAATCAGCGATTTGACTACTGCACATGGTTATGTCGAGCACTTCCTTCCTGCACGAAGTAACGAAGGTCGGCTCATCACCCCTGTTGAGTAGGTTTAAGCTTGTTGCAAATAGAAAATCAGCCAGCGCCTCACCCCTCAGATTGACGCCCGTGCTACCCCACAAAATGTGGTGTGCATTAGCATCACACCCGACGAGCAAGGGCCAACCTCTTCTCTCGCAGAATTGTACTAGCTCCTCCAATTCCCTAGATGGTGGTGGGTCAGGGGAGTCATAGGGAAGGTACGCTGAGCATACCACTAGGTTCTTCAGCGGTCCCTGGCAGTTGTTAATCTGAACCGCGACTAGGTCTCTGAAACAGAAATTAATTAGCAATTGGGCCCTGATATCAGTGGAAGCAAGTATACACGCCCTTGAACTAGTGTCCTCAGACGCGCAGAAGAGCCTACTGCCTCTTAAGGAGAGACCCCTCACCTCGCCTCCTCTAATCCAGGGCTCCTGAATCAGGGCTATAAATGTCTGCTTCCCTGCCAGCCGCAACTTTAGAATATCAGTTGCCGCTATGCAGTGGTGCAAATTGATTTGCGTAACGAACATGTCAGCCATGGGGACAAAAATTTTTTTTTTTTTTTCTTTCATCCTCAGTCAGCTGACTGTTACATCGTACCAGCAGGTTCTTGGGAACCTGCCGATACGTTAGATGGTGCGGAGCACTGCCCTGGTCCCCCACCTAGTCCAGCACATTCACCCCCATCGGGACTTTTAGGTCCCGGAAGGGAAGCGAGAGGCACGGTTGCAGCGGGAGCCCTGGAAGGCTCCACCTCCATCTCATCATCCGACTTTTCAGTCGGGTTGGAGGAGTGGTCCCCCTCTTTTCGGACGTCCTTCTCCTCTGCGCTGGGCCCCGCTTCTGGAGCATCCTGCGCGGTCGAGGAGGGAGGAGCGTCTGAATTTTGTCCAGAACCCTGGACCACTCTAAAAGTGGTCTTCCGCATCCCGGTATTTACTTGAAAATTTAATTTTTTCAAGACATCAAGAGAAGCTTTGTCTACCCCGAGGATGATCTGAGTCATGTCGGACTTGTCAACCCGGTTGTAGACCTTCCAGCTCCTAGTTTTTAGGGCCGGAGTTTGCTGCTCTAATCTCTTCAGGATAAGACCTAATGGAGAGTCGCGCTGATAGCCCCTCACCCACAGACTTACCCTAGTGAGTCTTTCTAGGTCCTTCATCCCAATCATTTTGAGACGAAGTCCCTTAGATGTTCTCAGCTTCGGCAGGTTATCTTGCAACCAGTCTCTGCTGAAGCTTCCCACACATAGAACTACCAAAGCCCCCTGGTGGTTGATCTCCACACCGTCGAATCTCGGCGCAGGCTGTCCGCTCTGGATTTTATCCATCGCAAGGGTCACCGCCCCCTCCACTGCGAGTAAATCCTCCTCCGAGAGCACCCTCTCTGGCCAGCCCTCAGGAACGAGGGCCACCTTAAGGGGCAAACTCGCTGCCTCTCTATACGAGGGCCGGCTCGAAAGGTTATTAACCTTTTTTGCCGGCCGCTCGCAGGAGGGTGGAGTGTTGGACTCGGGGACGTTCCTTTTTGTGCCCCCTGGCCGTAGAAGAGGAGAGGTCCCATCAGCAGACTCTCCTGTCACTTGACAGGCTAAGTCCGCGCGAGCCCTTCTCGCCCTCCTTTTTTGCGCGCCCGTTCGGTTGCGCTTATTCTGAGCCGCGCTAGATGAGGCCCCCTCTTGCGCTGAAGAGTCCCCCTTCGCCGTCCCACTTGGTTTTTCCACGCGAGCCCCTCCAGTGGAGGTGCCCACGATTTCTGTTTTATTTGCTTTCTTTTGGGTCTCCATATAGTTCCCACGAGTAGCGAAGAAATAAACGGTCGCCCCCAGCAGAGCTTCGATACCGAGGGAAGGTCTGATACAAGGGGATGCGACCCGGTTTCCCCAGGGAATCGTTCGAGACACCATGACCCAGGTGCCATTCATCCATTGGCACGATATCTTCCACCGTAGATTGGGGGTCGGACTTGGTTTTCACTGCTCAAGCTTGGACCTTATCGACATGGGTGACCCTGCCGGAACTGTGTTCCGTCGACATCGCTCCAAGTGTCCTCGCAGTTTACTAAGCCCCCACACCAACGTCAAGGTGCCGACCTTGTGGGAGATTATAAGGGGATAGGGACAATTATGATGTCTAAATACATGGGGCATGATAAGACTGTGTTTTGCTAATTTGGGAATACTAAAAATGTTTCATTTAATCATCAGTAGAGGGTGCTATTCACAAATTATGGCTGATATTTATTCAAATATTTGAATATATTCTGGTGTTAATAGTTTTTCAAATAGTTATCAATGGTTTTAACATTTTCATTTGTATGGCGGAAAGGTATCACACATTCATTTCGTCAGAATATCCTACAGGTGTTTTGTGTGAACAGTCTACAAATAGAGACAAAAATATCCAAATTTTTCTATAGTTATAGGTATTGTCGCCCAGGAAATAAATTGTATTTATTTGGCAAAATATAGTGTTTGGAATATCATTCCTTTTGCTAAATGATAAGGCTGTGGCAGACAAACATGGTGAACTATAATTAGTGAAATTTGTGAATTTTTAACAAAGACATATACAGTCAAAACCGGTTATAACAACATTGAAGGGACTGCAAAATATGGACGCTATATCCGGTAGCCGTTATAAGCAATATTTCTTTAATTCAATGAACTTTCATTTTGAACCGGTATTTTGAATATGGACTATTTTCCGAATAAAAGGACAATAGTCATAAAGAATATTTATTATGAAAAACAAACAATACAATTCTTCTTCTTCTTCATCAGCCACTATACAATTATTTTCCAAAAAAGACGAGCGAAATGTTGGCTGGATCGGACCTCTTATTGCCACTTTAATATTGCGTCTTCTATAACTTCATGTTCAGATTCTCTGGATCGTTCAATTTTCAATGAATTGTTTTCAAATAACCCTATCCTTATTTTTCATAACCTTTGATATTGTAGAGTGCGAGTCGCCACATTCTCTAGCGATATTCCTATTTTGCTCACTATTTCTAATCTCCATACTATGTGTGATTTTTCTTCAATATTAAATGCTTTCCTCTTTTCTTGCGACATCTCGTGATTTATAAACCGGAGGTCAAAATCAATTCAGCGAAATCTGAGATCTATCGGCTCTCGTATTGCGCCCGATCTTGTCGTAAAATATACCTACACTGATCTGCATAAAGCAGTAGACCATGCGGGATGTGGAGATGGAGTGGAGGGGTGGATAGCGTATAGGTACCTATTATTCATTAGAATAAGATTCAAAAAATGTTGATTTAATAAGAAAGTAGATGGTTAGTCGTTATAGCCGATGAATTCCTATGATTTTCCGTCGCTTTATCTGATGTCGTTATAAAGGGTATTTTTGATAACTGTTCATATAGAGATTCAGTCTGCACCTCTGCATATGGACGTTATAACCGATTCGTCGTTTCAAACAGTGTCATTATATCTGGTTTTGACTGTATTCTGATACAACTGGCGTCAAGTACGAAAAAGAAAGTACCTGAAAAGAAGTAACTACACTAGGGCAGTAGAGTATCTCATTACAGAACTCATATTGTTATCGTAATGTATGGCATTACATATTAGTATTAGGTGAAAGATTTGAATTATCTGAGGAAGTTTTAAATATATTCAAGTCCTTGACTGTTTTTTAGGGAGGATCTGCTTATGTTGAAACAAAATTTACCATCCCAAAAACTATAGACTTTCAACTACAATATGCTTTTTCTTAATACATGTATGCTATCTTTCTTCAAGTTTCAGGTCTTTGAAAATCAGCCAAAATATTTTTTCAATATTTTTCAATTTCTGCTAACAGTATGTATAGTATAAACTCATGTTATCCCTCTCATGGAAACTTATGTTGAAAACAAATTTAGATGCAGAACTTATTCTTACCAAAATAACTGCACGCCGGCTAACCTTGTTGGGTAGAAATTGGTTATCTCATGTGCAGGAAAGACCTATAAGTTGAGATAACTGATCATTTGGATGACTAGCTTTAAAATAATTGTAATAATAATAATGTTTACAAGGTACTTAAATATCTGTTCACTTATACATTTCAGGCATATCTGAAGAGACACTCTGTATTGGACTTGCAAGAGTTGGTAGTGACGAGGAAAAAATTGTGGCTTGTTCACTCAAAAAGATGTCACAAGTTGACTTGGGGGCTCCTCTTCATTGTATGGTCATTGCAGCACCAACACTTCATCCCTTGGAACTTGAGTATGTTGAGCAATTCAAAATTTAATTTCATACTGGTAAATATCTCTGAAGGAGTATATACTTAGATATATTTGTTCATTAATGTATATGTATGTTAATTATTAAAAACAAGGTCGATGGCCATTTGCTCGGCAATAAAGGACTGTTATCTATCTATCTATCTATTACAAACTTCAAACTTGTACCAGTGATTTCTCATTTTTGAATTTATAAGAGGTTATTTGAATGCAAGTTTGAAACATTTTCTTGGACTTTCAGAATGCTCTTTACTCAAGAATTCTAAGCTTGCTGATAGAAAAGTAATTGCTGAATGAGTTTTTCATACTATTAATTTTTTTTTAAATAATAATAATAATAATAGCATTTATTTTCATGATCAAAATTACAATTTCGAAGAGAAAACAAGTCAAACTTAACAAATCATACTCTATACTCTACAAAGAAAAATTACAATTAAGATATTCACTAATGCTGTAAGGTTCCAAATCAATCAGGAGTTTTCGAACTTCTTTTTTGAAGTTTTTCATGGCCATTAGAGATTGATGCCACTTGGGCAACTTATTGTACAAAATGAGGCACGTGTATTCGACGTTTTTCTGTGTCAAACTGAGAGAGCACTTCGGAAGATGGAACGAGTGTATGCGTCTAGTCGTATTTGAATTAATATAATTCTCAAAATAATGAAAATTACTCCTCAAGAATACCAGGCATCTAAATATGTAAAGCGCAGTTGTTGTTAGGATGCCTTCACTTTTGAATATTCCTCGGCAGGATGTTCTGGAGGATAAACGTAAAATAGTTCTGAGTGCTCTCTTTTGTATTACGAATACTCTAGAAATATCAGAACTGTTTCCCCACGCGATGATACCATAACTCAGAATTGACTGGAAATTGGAAAAGTACACAATTTTAAGCAATGGTAAGTCGGCCTGCTGCACAAGTATGCGAAGAGTGTACAGCACCGAATTTAACTTTTGCTGAAGCGCAACAATATGATCGCACCAGTTTAGATGATCATCCAATACAATTCCCAGGAAATTGGTACTATGCTTAGGTTTAATATTTTTGTCAGATAGATTAACTGTATCTGGTTTTTTTATTCGGCTGTGTGAAGTGCAAAAAATTATACATTCAGTTTTATTTAAGTTTAGACTGATTTGATTCTTCTGACACCAGTTAGCAATTATGGAAAATTTACTTTGGGTTGCCCCCACCACTTCAGGAACGTTGGAAGCAGCAACCAATACATTGGCATCATCTGCATACATTACCACCTCTCCGTGATTCTCCTTCTCTCTCTCATCCGTGCGCTCGACCATGCTATGGTCCCCCTCGTTGACAATGTACTCCGGCAAGTCGTTGATGTAAATCAAAAAATGTAAGGGCCCCGCAATACTCCCCTGAGACACACCATTACACAAAACCTCTTCGCACGAAAAGTAAACAGCACCATCAATTTCAACAGACACCCTCTGGACTCGACCATCCAAATAGCTTCGAATCAAATCAAGCTGCTTATCTCTGATACCGTAGCTGTAAAGTTTATCAAACAATGTCTCGTGAATGACACAATCAAAAGCTTTGGAGAAATCGAGGAAGAGCCCCATGGGCACCTTGCCGGCCTCCAAAGCACTAAGTATGGACCTGATCAATTCAAATACAGCGGTTTCCGTGCTCTTCGTCTTAAGAAATCCATTTTGGAATTTGGAAAAAATCTTAGATTTATTAAAGAATTTTAGTAACCTACTAACTAGAGCTTTCTCGAATAATTTGGAAAAAGAAGTGAGCAGGCTTATAGGACGATAATTATCAATATCGTTTCTATTCCCTTTCTTGAAAAAAGGTTTCACGACCGCTATCTTGAGAGATCTTGGAAAGACGCCATCTTTGAATGCTCTATACATAATATAAGCCACCGGCCTCGCAATAAACTCAATGGACCTCTTGATTACCGTTATGGGTATCTCGTCGTATCCAAAAGAACCTTTGTTTTCCATGGCCCTCGCAGTCCTTATAACCTCATCTGCTGTTATTTCGAAGAGGAAAAATGATCTTTCATTGTGTCGGAGATATCTGGTATTCGAAACATTGGAATAATTACCGAAATTTGGTGTTTTGATCGAAGCAGATACATTAATAAAGTGTTAATTGAATGCATTAGCAAGATTTTGTGGTTCGTTAGATCTTAGCATTGTAAAATTTTTCTTATTTTTTTTTGCCAGTTACTTGGTTGATCGTTTGCCAAACTGCCTTGGCAAGTGTTTATTTAACCAAATTAAAACACAATGAAAAATCCATCGTTTATTGAGTCTTTGATGCTTGCAAACTTAACTTATGGGTTTTCATTAGTGTTTATCTTGGGTTTACTCTTCTTATGTTCTGCATTGCGATAATCACCCGCAACCACTGCTTTTTTCTCTTCTCCAGTGCCAGTTATGTCTTTTCCATTTGTATTGAATAGAGTACTTATTAAGGAATTTGGTCTTTCTTTCTTAGCTTTCACCCATTCATTCTGTATTACTCTATCTAAAGTTAATCTGAGAGTAACATCTGGTTCAAGCAACTGACGAACAAGAGACTTCACAGCAGAGGAAATCTTGTCTCGAATTCTTGACCTAAAGACCCAGTTTTTAGTTATTTGGTCTTTCAACAATTTTCTCAGATTGGAATCATCGAATGGCATTGAGGCATTGAGCATGATGAATAATATGACTCCAATGGACCACACATCAGACAATTTTGGATTGTATCTAGTCCCATTTACTACTTCAGGTGCTGCATATGCAGCAGAACCACAATAAGTTTCACTAAGGACACGATGTCCTTCATGGTCTATGCAGAAACGTGCAAACCCAAAATCTGCCAATTTGACGTTGAATCTTCTAGAGAGTAGAATATTCTCACACTTCAAATCTCGATGTGCAATGTTTTTGCTATGAAGATAATGTAAGCCACTTGTTATTTGGCGAAACCAAAACCTTGCTTGATTCTCAGGTATCACTCCATGTTGCTTGATAAAGGTTAGTAAATCACCATTGTCAGCATATCTGCAAAAAGTGCAATAAAAATCACAAATCTAAACAAATTATGACACTGTTGGAGACTTTCAGAGTATTCATTCATTCATTTGTTCTTCTGAATGCCTTTTTTAGGACAGAGGAAATTTTCCCCATACAATTATTAGTTTTTTCAACTTGCAATTGAATTGAATGAACAATTTTGATCAAATTTGAAGAAAATATCATACAGAGGTTTTGTGATTTCATCAATTCCTGAGAATGTGTAAGAAATCGGTTCTGGACTCTTTCCAGGCGTGAAATATAAATTTTGTACTGTGGGTTCCAGATTACTGACGCAAAGTTTAAACGGCTGAACATGAAAGCATAGTAGACATGTACTAGGGGTTGGATGTTTCTAAAAGATTTGCATTGCCTAAAAATATATCCGAGCAATTTACTAGCCGAGCCGACTATGTTTTCAATGTGGTAGCAAAACAGAAGTTCATGAATGAATTTCGATAGCATTTCAAAGGATTTCTTTGGCCATGAACAGTGTTGCTCGCTACTGACTGACAAAAATATTGGCTCGATAGCGTAAAGGTCTGAATAAACGCTGACAAGATTCCATTCTGACTACTCATTGATAAAAAGAAACTTCTACTGGTAATGCTGCTCACATACGAGTTTGACATGCCATCTTCTCTAGTCTATAAGTAAGCTTCGAAATGGCTATCTAACTGAGTCGAAACCCAAAAAAGCATCTTGAAATCAATGAAATGTGAAAGTGTGTTTCACAGGTAGAATATGGACATCAAATTCTGGGACAATGCAACAAAACTACCATCAAAATGATAGAAGTAGCTGAACATACTAGTCTACAAAAGATCACTAAAATAAGACATCTGAACAATCCACTATATAACCCAGCCAAACGAATATCTTCACGAGAAAAATTGAACCAATTAGTAGTAGAATACATAGATTAAACAAGAAATTCATCAGTCAACAACCCAACATTAATACCATAGAACCTCTAATACATAGCATATCCCACCTTGAAAGACCTAAAAGGAAGCTACCAGAACAACCAATATTTCAATACTTACTTAGCGTACTTTGATATCTTAAACTGTTATTCTGTAAAACATAAATTGTACAAGAGCAGGAAGACCTCGGTCGATAGCCCTTAGAAAAATTTTTCTATAAAGTTATTCTTTCTCTGTTTCAAAGGTTTTTTTTTATTTTCATGTGTTTTGTGCTGAAAATTTCTTTGTCAGTGTTATGCTGTTTTTGAGAGAGCAAATTCTTCGGAAAATGAAGAAGTGGAATTGCTTGATACCCCTGAGGATAAATTTGGATATCCATTAGTAGCAAGTCCAGTTTTATTGCGTTAATATTATATCGAGTCGAGTACCCATTTCGAAGGATCCACTGAAACAAGTCCTTGTGGAGAGCCTGAATCAAAAAAAGTTTAACTTGGAAACTTTTTAGCCTTCACGCAGACGTTTACTCTGACCTTGGATGGAGTTGTATTTCGAGGTCAAGTAGATGTGTTTAATTGGGAATATTTTGTTTTCTTTGCAGAATTTTAATCTTCCTAAAAGAATTGAAACATTTTTTCTTTTTCGTTTTTTCTACAGAATCAATTTTTCTGGAAATATAAAGTGTTTTTTATGCTTTTGTATTCTGTATCAACATATTCCAAAAGGAGAACTAGTTTGATTCCGAATTTTTTTCCTACCCCACACATGATTTGAGACCACGATAATTAAATCTCCCGTATACCGAATTTCGAAATGGCAAGATAGCAAACATATACATTGATACATATGATTTGTGAATTTCAGAGGGTGCGAGATTTCAGACAATTTTCTTTAAAACATAGATGAATTCGAAATAGTAATCATCGAAATGAATAGCATTTTCAATTCCCAGGCTCAGCCTCGTTTGGCATCATCAGTATCCCTGAGGTGTATGGGATACTGATGATGCCAAACAAGGCTGAAACCGGTATATCTCTGATCTCAGTGACAAAATCTAATATCATTTCTCCAACCTCATGATAAAAGATCTCTACTACAGAGTAGGCGCTCGCCAATCCGGCACGCTCGGTAGTCCGGTACTTTGGGACTCAGGTAACCCACTCTATAATCCGGCATTTTATACAGCTGAAAGCCGGACTACCGAGCGGTTCGAGTAGTTTCTCCTGCTCGGCAGTCCGGACCTAACCTCGACAGTGATGTCACGTATTTGTTTTCTCTTGTTTCACAGCGTCCCTTTACACAATATAGCGGACAAATTTTGCGAAAGTTGGATAGAGGTGAAAATCATATGAAGTTAGCTTTCTTTTCCTGTACAAATTCGATAATCCGGCATGAAGGGAAAAAATCGGGTGCCGGATTATCGAGCGCCTACTGTATTTTGAAATCATCTATGTTTCAAAAATGTTTTCGGTGTGGCCTCCGTAAAGGCAAAGAATTTTTTTGTTTACCGTTTTGTTCTTTTTCTTAATTCTCTTTGAGATATTATTGTTTTTATTCATTTACTTCTCCTCATCATTTCTCGTTAAAAGTTACCGGGAAAAAGTGCCCACTTCTTCAAATATAGTTTGATTATAGAAGACTTTCATCATCAGCGAAACTACTGTGTAGCTCCCAATTCTCTCTAATATTGCACCTCCACAACTTCGGAGAACGGCAGCTGCCGATGAAGATTGGAAGAAGGTTACTAACCCCCTGAAAAATCTACCCATTCAGCAAAGTCTCAAACCCCCCACACCCTATTAGGGAAAGTAACAACTTGAGGATGGCATGGTCGAGATGGGAAAAGAGAGATATAGGATAAAGTGGATTAGTTGATGAGACGGTAGACGGTCAAAACGTTGACAATTATTAGACGCGGTTTAGAAGAACCGATTTGACGAGAATTTTCGACTAAGTAATTAGATGTACACTAGTAGGGAAAGTTGGACGTTAGACGTAATCATGAAAGGCGATTTTCAAACTTAGTAGAAGCTAGTTTAGTGGTTGTTAAACAATATTTTGAGACGGATTCATTTGACGAAAGCTTATTAAATTATATCATCAGTGCTTTGAGTGTCTGTAATCGAAAGTTCTTTGTTGTCAGTGTTTTTGCTCCTATTCATTAAACATTCTTTCAAATTACCTGGTGTCTAATCATTCCCTAGAACCAGCAAAAACCCTACAATAATATTCATAATTTCTCAAAGGTCAGATTGAATGTCTACATTATTTGATGTCCCCCTGAAGAATACGGAAACATTTTCTCATCCAGGCTCTCCCCAAGCAATTATTTCGGTGGATCTTTTAAAATAGTCACAAATAGGAATATACAATCAATCAAGAATATTATATAAGATGAGGTGTAAATGAAATTAAATACATATTCCTATTTCAGATAAACCTAATTTGTCTTAAAATAATCAATTGCTTTACAAACTGATAATTCGCGGCTGGTGATTTTTTGGGACCGATTCCTAATGATATATAAACAAGCGTTATATCTGAAGGCGATCACCCTTCTTAATTTCTCGATGCAGCATGAGATTTTGAAGTTCTAGTAATAGATTTAAAAACGACTTAGATATCACTTCTTTCGAAAGTTGGACGAATTATTGGTTATTGCTCTCCAAGAAATAACTTATAATTATCTTAATATTTGATGGCCGTGTACCTAGATTCTTGTAGAGTTTAAGAAAAACATTCTATATTGCCATTTATCGCAGTGCTTAACACAGGGGTGATTGTTCTGATAGTAAAATATTTATTGGAATTTCAATCATCTTTATACAGTGAAAATAATCATCACAAACACTATATAGAACGCGGTCACTATGAAACTTACGTCGTGTTATCACGATGCGGTAATTTCGGAAATGTGTGACAAAATTAAATACTACGTATTATCCATGGCTATCCTCATCTCGCTCTTTTTCATTTCCGGGTTCGCGTAATCTCCAGCGATCTGACCATCTTCGATGTATTGCGCTGGCACTCCCCCGTGTCTCGTGGTCTGTGGTGCTGAGTGAACCAGTCGACCAAGTAAAGAAGACCTCTCTTTCCTGATCTTGGTCCAATCATGCTGAAGCGCCCGATCAAGTGTCAGGCGAAGGGTCAAATCAGGCTCCAGAAGGTGTCGAACCAAATTCTTGGCGCTGGACGAGAGAGTATCTCTAACTCTCGACCTGAAAACCCAGTTTTTGGTCATCTGGTCCTTCAGGAGCTTTCTCAGATTGGAATCGTCGAAAGGCATAGAAGCATTCAGCATGATGAACAGTATAATCCCCAAAGACCATACATCGGACAGCTTTGGGTTGTACGGTTTCCCGCTAACCACCTCAGGAGCCGCGTATGCAGCAGATCCACAATAAGTCTGGCTCAATATTCTCCTTCCTTCTCCGTCTACACAAAAACGCGCGAAACCGAAATCTGCCAACTTAACATTAAATTTTCTGGAGAGCAGAATGTTCTCACACTTCAGATCTCTGTGAGCAACATTCTTGCCGTGAAGGTAATGAAGTCCGCTTGCCATTTGGCGAAACCATATCTTCGCCTGAGACTCTGGGATTACTCCATTTCGCTTGATAAAGTCAAGTAGGTCGCCATTATCCGCATATCTGAAAAAAATAAAACGTTATTATTGTATATTGCTTTTTACGAGTTCACTTACGATGGTTTCGGTCTAGTGGAGCTTCGCACTCTAAGATATTTTTTATATGATTTTTCCATATTATGGAATTTTCTGCGTGAACTAATATAAATTCGACCCTTTAATGTGTTATGATAAGTAATTGAATAATTGTGATCTGAGAGCTTATTAAAAACATTGAGTGAAACTAACGTTTCCGATGACAGGTTACCAATTCCAATAATGATAAACAGCAGTTTGCATGAAACAGACATGGGAAAAAAAGAAACTGTAAATGATTTTGACAACTAAATGCGCCTAGGATAGTCCAGAAGTATTCAGTGATTCCTCTCCAACATTCAAAGAGGGAAAAAAAGCTCGAAGAAAGAAAACAAAAAATAGTTCGTACGATGAGATTTGCGGTCATTTGCATGAAATATTGTTCAATCCAATTTTTCATTTTGATAAAACCATTATATTTTCGAAATTCCAAATAAGGTCTTTTTCATTGAGCAAACTGATACATTTGAAGAGATTTTTCCCTTATATATTGATCCCAAGAGATATAATATACATAAATATTTAATTATTTCAAATTCCTTAACATTTTGAAGGGAATATCTCAGGATCAATTCAATATATGCAGCCGCTTGAGCAATCTTTGTGAAAGACAAATCTGAATACTCTGGTATAAAAGCTGTTCCGGTATATAATTCACAAAAATGCACTTCTGCGGGGACAAAATCTTGCAGAGAAATTACGACCGTTGCGAAATCATAAGGTATAATTCGGAAATACAGAGTGTTCCTAAACTCATGCGACAAAATTCCGGAGGTGAATGCTCCAATCAAATTAAGATGGGTCTTTCCTATAACAAAGTTTCTTCAGCCCAACCCTTTCCCAGATATTACTGTTTAGTACCGCTTGCCACTGCGCTAAATTCGGAACTAATTCAAGTCCTGAGTCAAAATCAGATGCGCATAATAAATGCAATATATAATTATGTGCACGCATTTAATTTGTGTCTCAGTACTCAATCTAGTTCCGAATTTAATGTAGTGGCAGCGGCCCTAAGAGGTGTCGACTAAAATTCATTTTTTTTTCTAATTCCATTCCAGTTTTTTTAAGAGTCCTTTAAAATTTTACATTTTCGTTTTTTTCCACTCAATTTTTTCAAATGATTATACAATGTAGTTTTTCTCTGCAGCTATTGTTTTTGGGAAAAAATTCAGGGGTAAAAAACATTCGTAAGCAACACAAGTCTTTTGATTTATAATTTTTTTTCATGAAACTTCATCTCGAAAAAAAGTTTGAATATGAAATAAAGTGTGGGTTGCTAATTTCACTCCCGTATGTAGAATCATAATTTAAGGTTTCTAGCTTTACTGGAATTTTAGAAAAAAAATGAACTGAATTTAATTACCTCATTTAAGGGCGATATCTAGGAAAGGGATGGGTTGAGGAAATTTTGTTATAAAACGACTTAATTTCATATTAGCATTTACCATCTGGATTTTGTCGCATTAATTTAGGAACACCTGTATGTAGACGAAACCGTATGGATATAACATTTCTGCGCAAAAGCATTCATGATTATTCAAATATATAGTTTGGCTAATAAACGCACTAAAGCCTATTATCTTAAGGATATTGTTCGAATTTTCTTCACGGGGTGACTAACATGAAACAGTCCAGCCAAATGTTTCCATAAGATGCATTCTTCAGGAAAGCGGCAAAATGAATGAATTTTTATTTGGAATTAAACATTTGTTGAGAATTCTTAGATACACGATTATTCTCTAAGCACTGGGTAATACCTTAAACAATTTTGAATGACAACAGAGATGAAGTGACAATATTATTGAAAGTTTGGCTATCCTCATTTATTAATATGTTTCAACATTGCTGTTTAGGGTTCGTTTCGGTTTGAAAAATTTTTTGGCATGACGTATTAAATGAAAGAATGAAAGAGCGTCTCGATAATTCCTTTTTATTGATATGAAGCGTGATGTTTTCATTATTATTATGTCATGAAAAAAATCACTGACTGAAGTCATCTCTCTGCCAATAAAGAATAAAAACTTTTTATAGCGAATCTTCTCGTTATAACTCGTGAGTTATCAAACTTTGAATATAAACCATGAGATTGAGATTCAATCCATGTCTAAATGTTGCGATACATTAGGTAAATGTTCGCAGCAAAATATCTATCAATGGCCATATTGCTATTGAACTTTCAATTAGATAGTCGAATTCGTACACGATTATTTTTATAACTTGAAAGTAATCGACAATCTTAATAATTAAGATTTTCTTCGAGAATGGAGAAATCGACCGCGAAGAAATTTTTCATGATTTCGAAGTCAGCTGAAAAAATGATGGAATAATTACCTCATGAAAATAAAAACTCTCGGGCCTCTCTGTAGTATACTGTGTACTTGAATTATATGTGGATTTTCAATCTTAGTCAAAATTTCCAGCTCGCGGGGAAAAAACTTCTCTAGAAAATCTTTAGGGGCTTTCTCTTTGTCGAAAATTTTGCACGCAAGGCGCATTTTCTTCGGCCCCGAGCTGTCCACATAATCGGCCAGATGGACAGTGGCATATGATCCCTGGCCGATTTTCTTTCCTATGAGGTATCCCCGTTGTTCTAAGGCATTCACTTCAGAGTTACGGGGACTGAGACGTGCCGCCATGTGACGGATGCTTTATAACACTTCAAATAAACTTGGGGCTCTAAGTTTGTAGGATAAATCATCTATATCGTCCATCCGGGGAATCAACTCTTCATTTTAAACGTGGATTTTCTAGTAGTACTGTTTATTTTGTTGATACAAGGAAATTTTGTCACACAATAATTTGTTGCAGCCAAATTTGAGGTATTTCTTTTGACAGATCTAATATTTTGTCACCCTGACGACTTGATGTGCACTCCTGATTATTTTTCGACATTTTTCCGTATTAATTTGTTGAAAATTTACTTTACCTTCATATTGAAACACCAATTTGAAGAGATCAAACAAAACTCAGTTCATCTATCAATCACTCACCAAGAATTGACTCCAGAGGTCAGCATATGAGAACTCTTTCTTAAGGATCATTAACAAATCGATCTACCCGATATGAAGGTGAAGACAAGAATAATAGGTAAATGAAATGTGTATTTTAGGAATCCAGTAGTATCCATTCAATTGAAACTGATCTTACCGAAACTAATTCATGAATGAAAATCGGAATTAGACTCAAAAACCGAATATCTGATGTTCCGAATTTTAGATGATGAGCAACGTAAGAGGGTTGATATTTGAGTTTAACGAATAAAAACAAGTTTTATAGTCGAAGAAGGCTCAATTCTTCTTCAGAATCTTCTCAATTAAAATCAATACACTTTTGTATGTCATCGAACCATTTTCTTATCATGTTTTGTATCCTATCGAGCTACAGCCAAACATGTGATTTGAACGCATCAACTGCTTCTTCAGCCGTCGAAAAACGATCTTGCTATGTTTTGTTTGAGCTGATGAGCGATAGGCAGCATTGTCCTGTTGAAGGTTTTGTCTTCTACCATCGCTTTCCTGATTTTTGCAAATACTTCAGGCAAACAATAGCTGTTGTACTATTTTGAGTTTTTCTTTGTACTTTTCTATTATGACTGTGACGGATGTTCAGTTATTCCGAAAAAATGGCGACAATTTGCTTCGAATTCGCGCGCAACAACTCTTGTCGGATTTGGCTTGTCTTGAAAGAACCATACATTCGATTGTTGTCAATATTGGGCATTCATATGCATGGATTCATAATTTATCGCTTTTCAGAGCACTATTATCGAATCTGCCGGGATGTCACATGACGATCTTGCAATATCAAGCACGGCATTAATGTTATCTGGGACAACAGAACGACATTCCCATAGAAGTGAGATTACGATTAAAAAAAAACTAAAGAATACCGGGGGCTCAAGATGGTAGCAATGGATCGACACACGTCGAAGTCATAGAAAATCTTCGTTTGGGAATGTTCACGACGAAATCCCATTTTTTCATCGAGATGATCGATTCAAGTATAAATAACACACGTATGACAACAAATTCTGTTTTTTGAGTACGTTCACATTTGAAAATGTCAAATTACGATGACAATGTCATATTCGACATATCAAACATCAGTGTTACCATTATATGTCAAAACAAGCAACTTGCATTGAACTCAAAATCTGAATTTTTATATAATCTATAGGTATAACCTCAGTAATTTAAAAGATACCAATCTGATTGTACTGGAATTGTATTGTAAAATAATGACTGGATGGTATTTATGTGAAATATCATGAGTATCGTAAAAAAAACAGAAGAATTGAAAAAAACTTCGCACAACTCTATAGTCCAAAAACTTCCGATTTTTTTTAATTGAATCATAGAAAGTTAGTTGTGCAATTATGAATGTTTATGCAATATTTTTCCAGTATCGTAACGCTTCTTCTTCTCGTTCCATGTGCATACCTGCACCTAGGGCATCCTTATCCAGTATGAAATGATACCACTGTGTTGTATTCAGCGTAACAAAATATATAAGACTCCGCGTGTGGTATTCCACACCAGTCTCTGATATTTCGAAGCCAAGAATGCTGCGTTTTCCCTCTATTCAACCCCAGAATGAACGTTGGTATAGAATATCGATCACCCCTGAATATGTGGCCCAAATAATCGTTTTTTACGATATCTAATAGGTCGTTTTCTACTCTAGACTCTAGCTCTCAGCAAAACATCGTTGTTTGACATATGCTCGGTCCAGGAGATCCGAAGCATTCTTCGTAGGGTCCACATGTCGCTTCGCGTTTTCATCTCTTCATCACAAGCCCCTTTCTCATAGGTGTCTGAACTTTGGGCCGGTATTATAAACGTGTCAACCGAGAATGGAGACTCAAGTTCAGCTTGAAGAACGTTTTTAATGTGTCCAAACTGGCCTTCAAGCGGAGGTTGAGTCTCAATGGTCAGTTGGCACGTTTATATTACCGACACTCTTTCAAACGCTTCGCCACCGATTGCAGGGTTGATGCCATCATTATTTTAGTTTTGACGATGTCATTGCGCAATTCAAACCTTACGCCTATCTCCACAATTCTGTCTAGTAGGTTCTTTAATCCTTCTATGAAAAAAAAACGAGTTCGTATTATTCATTGAAAAAATAAAAAACTACAAAAAACTAATGGTAGATTTGTGGATTTTGATTTCATTCCATGTCATTTCACTAATTCATTTGCCCGGTTGATGGCGCTGGATAAAACATTAGAATACGATCGATGCACTGCATAGTCCTGTGAATTTCTGTGTCTGGTGAACCTACGCCAAAGTCTCCTCTTGTGGCGAATCATACCATAAGAGTTTTCGTCGATCCATGGTTTAGTTAGTAGGACTGGCGGAGATGTGTTGGCCTGCAAAGTGGAATGCAGGATATCGGAAAACACTATCCACATATCCTCCACACCGGAATGCCGAATGCGCTCCTGCTAGCTGATACAAGCCAGGCCCAGGTCCCTCTTGAGATTGTGGAAATTGATTATTTCTATAGTTGAAGAAACGCTGAACTCTATTTTCGCTTTGAGAGTGAGATGGTCCGACTTGCCGAAATGAGGAAGATAATCGATGTCTGAAATTAAATTGTCAATGCTCACCAAGACAAGATCCAGCAAAGATGGCACCTGATTTTGTCGGCATCGAAATCAGTTGTTCAAAATTGGAGTTTTGCACTAGTTCAGCAAAAGGAAGTGAGGGTGACGGTGACTAAGACGATGGCAGGGTGACCAGAGGCCCAACAACGTCAGGAAGATTGAAATCTCCGGCTATCAAACAGTAATTCCTGTCTGAAAGTTGCGTCAAATGATTAACCAGAGGAGAATGAATCATAGGCGCACGGACTAGGGCAATAAGTACACCCAACAGTTAAGCGGAAATCGTTGAATGTTATCTGAATGAAAATATTATCAATGCCTGGGGTATCAATTCGAGAAGTTTTGACTGTAGAAGTGCGAACAATCTCCTGCTTCACATAGATGCACACCCCGCCGTGGCCAACATTAGTTGTGCTGTCACTTCTGAATAGTTCGTAGCCCGGTTTGTGTACCGCCGAATCCAGTATGTTGGAATGCAGCCAAGTTTCGGAAATTAAAATGAAAGAGGGATTATGAAGAAATGTGAATGTGAGGAGTTCACGGTGTTTTGACAATATGGATTGAACATTTGAATATACAGGGTGTTCTACAAGCTCCATGACAAACTTTAACAGATGGTAGATGTGCTTATTCTGAACATTTTTTCCTATCTAATAGATTTAGATCAGGCCAATGAGGTGGCCATTGTATTAATCCTTCTAGACTCATCCATTCATTCGGGAAATGTTCATTGAGCTAACTGTAAGTTGACCATTCGTACTGATTTTACCAGTACAGTACTGGTCTTCGGGCATTAGTCCTGGTAAGTCATCCAACAAAACCAGTACGTGAAACGTACTGGTTTTTGATTAGATATAAATCCTGAAACTGAAACTTGGCTTCTTTTTCTTCATAATGTTTCGACAGGAAAGAAAATGTGTTTCGGCCACTACAAGTCCGACAAAATTGGTGAAGACGGCTTAGTTGAGCCAAATATTTTCAAAACAAAAGTAATTGAATTTTACACTACATGTCTTCAGTATCTGTAAGAGTGGGGAAGCCATTTTGAAGGAATTGAAATGTTCAATTGGGTCACATTAAACATCAAACCTACTCATCAAATGGTTCAAGTGTTTAGTGACCATGTTATTCAACATTATTCCGAAACGGATTTAGTCGAGGATGAGCTTTTTGATGAGATCTGTTACATATAGCGCTACATCATAGATGAGAAACTTGGGCATTGGAGGAGTATCGGTATCAGATCGGTAGATTGAAATTTTTGCAAACTTCAAAGAAAATGATGTATCTTTCAATAATATTAGCAAATTGGTAGAGTATTGCCTCTGTATGCCAGGAAATAATGCACCTAAGGAACGGGTTTTTCCATTATTAGGTACACAACATCTGGACCACATCGAGAAAACTCAATTGAAAGCAGAAACTGAAATCCTTGTTGATTGTCGAAAATAATTTCGATGTAACCTGTTCAGAACTCTATGAAAATATTCAAAAAAACGAGAATGTGTTAAAAGCAATTCATTCCTCAGAAAAATATAAAAAACCAAACTGAATCATTATTTATTTTTTCAGTTACAATTCTGTTCGAACATTTTATCATCATTATGTTCTGTTAATTTATTATTCTTTGGTGTTTATCATAATTATTACTTATTGACATTTTATTTTCATCAGGTTCTATTGTTATGTCATGAAATCACGTTTTGTTCTTGAAATTTCTTGTGTTTGCATTGTACCGTTATGTGAATTTTTCGATAAATTCGTACAATTTGGGCATGACTGCTCAAATTTCAAATTGTTTTGGTTTCAGGTGAGAAAAAAATGGTCATCTTAGCCAACTGACTACTTGTCTCTCTCTATCTGGTGGTGCACCATCAAATGTTTATAACTTCGGAACGAAAATGAATCGGACCTATGTTCATAGGAACAAAAATGTTGAAAAAAAGCACTACTACCTTCTGTCAAAGTTTGTCATAGAGCTTGTAGAAAACCCTGTATGACCGTCCACTCATGGAGGGACCACTCAGTTTTTTGGATCTGAAGTATCATCTTTCCTGACAATGGCTGGGGTACCGTTGGCATCTTGACATTCCATATCTCAATTTGGCACCTTGTATGAATAGCGCTATTCCATTGGCAGACTCGAGACCTTCTCTGTTTGAGCGAGAAAATGCGCATTGAAGCGAACGTATCTGTAGCACTGCGCTAAACGTCGTACGCGTTTATATTTTCTCAAATCGTAGCTGTTGAGACGACGCGAAATTTTTAGAGTCTTTATTGTTTTTGTTTTCGTACGATGACAGGCATGGATAATGCAATGAAATTATCAACTGCCTATGAATATTGTGAAATAGGGCCAGGAAAATATAGGGCAAATTTATTGAGCAGGGACAATGTGGATAAGTGGTTGGAAGTTATGTCCCCAATAACCCCATTTTCTTCATTACGTCTATGGACTCATTTGTACTCACGTAATTGATGAACGTTTTTTTTCCGTTGACCTCGAAATGATAGTCAAGTTAAACACACACGAAATAATCCATCAATGACCCTTATTAATTCTTGATTGATTTCGCATTTCAATGAATAATTGTCATGGGCAACCAAAGATGAAAATTTCAGAAATCTCACAAATATAATTGCATTTCTGATGAGAGTTACGCATTTCCAATATATAAGATCAGTTTCCGCTTCATAGTGATATTTACCTGAGATACGTTAATGGTTCAACTCAATTTGGTTACACTATATACATGAATCATGTTTTGAAAAATGTAATACTTTTCATGTTAGAATATCCTTGTTTGATTATTTGGTACGGACGGAACAATTTTTTAATCCACTCGTTTATCAATCTAGCGATTAATGATCTTGAACTCTCTCGATCCGTTAACACATTAATAAACTAGTTGATTAAATAACTAAAGTTTGATTATTCCCATCTCATCCTTCAAGTAGTTAGAGATGATTCCAGTCTGAAAATGTTCCACTGAAACCCAACAATCCCAATCCATCAAACTAATCAAGATTGTATCCTGGATTTTTTCCGGACAGTTATTGAATTAATCTGATGTTCTTGTTTAGAAAGCGTACGAAATGACTTATTCAAACTACACATTTTCAGTTCATTAGGTACTTCCAAATTGAATAGTCCTTTTTTAGAACTTGGTACCATGTCTTCATCTCAAAAATATTTGGATGCTACAGAACATATTACCTATACTTAGGTATGGGTAGGTCGGAAAAATCTGAGTGGCAGCTATTTACTAGAAAACGTCATGTTAGGCTTAATACATTCACAATGTGAAATGACTGAATAAAGCAACCAATAAAGAGTCATTCATCAACTGGAAAAAATCCCACTTTCAATTAGCCGATATACGTAATGGTTGAATAAAATGATTAATAAAGCCAAAAAGAGCACTTGCACTGAACTCTCGCTTACTGTACATATTATACATTTCGCGCTCGAATTGTAATTGGTTACTCAATTCGTGCTCGTCTGACCAATGACATAGCGCTTTTCGAGCTAGGTGCCAAATCCCAGTACGGAATGTCAAGATGCGTACCGTTGATATATCTGTTGGTTAGATCTTTTTCCCCAGCTGATTCCCTTCTCTTCAATCGATCACGGAGTTCTTAAGTTCATTGATCTGATTAGGTGTCAACTAGCGTTATGTTTTTGTATTTGGGACTTTTTCATTTGCAACAGGGTGCTGAAGATATCAGGACTAGTGAACCTCACCTTCAACATACGCGGTTGATTTCCAAGCCGAGTAGCCTTTACAGCAGCAGCTTGAGAGATTGGATCGATTCACTTGAGCACACCAATAGCAATACCTAGAATTTCATCTGAACTCTCTGGCTCAGGTAAATTTTTTTGAATAAGGTCTAACGCACACGAGCGATTGTCGGTGAACGGCTATTTCGTAGGAGGTTAACGCACACGGACGACAGTCTACGAATAAAATCAAATGGAGCGCGCTCCGACAGTTTTGTAGGTACGACTGAAAGTAGTTCGTGTGCGTTGGTGCATTCACATACGTGTTCTGCATTTCGACCGACAAAATTGTAGCTCACCGATTGTCGGTCGTGTGCGTTAGACCTTATATTGAAAGAACGCTTAAAGCGATCGAGGATCTCAGCCGACCCAACCTGAACATCAGAAGAAATAGGAGAAACTGCAGAAGCCAGATCACTATTACCAATATCATGTTTAATTTCACGGATATCATTTATTACAGACTCAACATTCGAGGAAAGAGCCTCGCGCTCTCGAGTAACGTTATTTTACTTACGCAAACGGAAATTGCAGTTCGATAGACATCAAGAGTCCTTGAATGAGTTTCAAGTGTTTCTCTTCACATTTTGCGAGTTCGGTATAAATAGGGGATGGATCTTTTTTTGATCGACTTCATGTCGTCCGTCATGGCTGTAATCTTATTCATGAGAAGTGAAACATGCTTTAAAATTATAGGTTGATTATTGATAGAAGAAGATTGGGAACCGCTGCGCCAAGAACTCCCGCCCCCACACCACAATAACCATCGCCAAAAATACCAGTACCTCCAGGCTTTTGTGGATCTAAAAGTTCCCCTTGAAGTTCCTCCTCCCCGAAAATCTGGCCTGGATCCACCCCTGATTTGTGGTAATATTAAAACAAAATATGTCTTAGTATAACTCCAAAATTTCATTCCATTTAGGAATTTAATCGGAAATTACTACGTTTTCAATGTGAAGAATTATTTTTTGTTTGCAGTATAGAGCTCACCGGGGTGATGTTAGCTCCCGGCCGGCCAGCTCCAAGCGACCCACCTGCTCCAAGCGGCTGGCCAGTTCCACCACGGTCAATACCGAATTGACCATCTCTCAACAAAAATTGGTTCGTTTAAGTTAGACTCAGCGAAAGATCACATGGAAGTGATAAATTCTATAAGGAAAAACGAATAATTTAATACGAATATGATCAGATATTCTATCATGTCATTTCAACATGAATCAAACTCGGTGCATGCTTGGCAGAATTCACTTACGTTTTGGATGTCCGGCCAAGAAATTTGATGAATGCATTTGATAGAGTATATCTTTTCATACTATTTAAAAAAATTCAAACATATCTGTGAACCCTTGACCCCCAGCTCCAAGGATCGAACGCAGTGTTCTTCCGTTTCTTTCTCCACTCTCTCCTGTATCAAATGTTTTTTTTCGTGTTTGGGATGTCCGGCCAAGAATTTTGAGAAATGAATTTAATAGAGTATATCTTTTCATACTATTTAAAAAAATTTCAACCAATTCTGTGAACCCTTGACCCCCAGCTCCAAGAATCGAACGCAGTGTTCTTTCATTTCTTTCTCGACTCTATCCCGTATCAAATGTTTTTTTTCGTGTTTGGGATGTCCGGCCAAGAATTTTGAGTAATGAATTTGATAAACTATATCTTTTCATACTATTTATAAAAATTTCAACCAATTCTGTGCACCCTTGACCCCCAGCTCCAAGGATCGAACGCAGTGTTCTCTAAATTCACTCTCTTCTCTATCCGACACTAACAGTTTTTTTTTAGTGTTTGCGATGTCCGGCCAAGAATTTTGATGAATGCATTTGATAGAGTATATCTTTTCATAATACCACAAAAAATTCCATCCAATTCTGTGGATCCTTGACCCCCAGCTCCAAGGATCAAACTCAGTGTTCTTCCGTTTCTTTCTAGACTTTATAACGTATCAAATGATTTTTTTGTGTTTGGGATGTCCGGCCAAGAACTTTGAGAAATGCATTTGATAGAGTACATCTTTTCATACTACCAAAAAAAATTTCATCCAATTCTCTGAATCCTTGACCCCCAGCTCCAACGATCAAAGTCAGTGTTCTTCCATTTCTTTCTCGACTTTATAACGTATCAAATGTTTTTTTTTTGTGTTTGGGATGTCCGGCCGAAAATTTTGAGAAATGCATTTGATAGAGTATATCTTTTCATACTATTTGAAAAAAATTCAACCAATTCTGGGATCCCTTGACCCCCAGCTCCAAGGATCGAACTCAGTGTTCTTCCGTTTCTTTCTCGTCTTTATAACGTATCAAATGTTTTTTTTTGTGTTTGGGATGTCCGGCCGAAAATTTTGAGAAATGCATTTGATAGAATATATCTTTTCATACTACCAAAAAAAATTTCATCCAATTCTGTGAACCCTTGACCCCCAGCTCTAGGGATAACACGCAGTGTGTTCTTCTGTTTATTTCTCGACTCTATACCTTATCAATTTTTTTTTTTCGTGTTTGGGATGTCCGGCCAAGACTTTTGAGTAATGCATTGGATAGAGTATATCTTTTCATACTATTTAAAAAAATTTCAACCAATTCTGTGAACCCTTGACCTCCAGCTCCAAGAATCGAACGGAGTGTTCTTTCATTTCTTTCTCGACTCTATCCCGTATAAAATGTTTTTTTTTCGTGTTTGGGATGTCCGGCCAAGAATTTTGAGAGATGCATTCGTTGGAGTATATCTTTTCTTACTGAAAAGAAAATTTCGACTAATTCTATGGACCTTGACCCCCAGCTCCAACGATCAAACGTATAGTGTTCTTCCGTTTCTTTCTCGACTCTATAACGTATCAAATGTTTTTTTTTGTGTTTGGGATGTCCGTCCAAGCATTTTGAGAAATGCATTTGATAGAGTATATCTTTTCATACTTCCTAGAAAAATTTTGACCATTTCTGTGAACTCTTGACCTCCAGCTCCAAGGATCGATCGCAGTGTTATTCCAAGAATAATCTGGCCGATTATGTGGACAGCTCCGGGCCGAAGAAAATGCGCCATGCGTGCAAAATTTTCGACAAAGAGAAAGCCCCTAAAGATTTTCTAGAGAAGTTTTTTCCCCGCGAGCTGGAAATTTTGACTAAGATTGAAAATCCACATATAATTCAAGTACACAGTATACTACAGAGAGGCCCGAGAGTTTTTATTTTCATGAGGTAATTATTCCATCATTTTTTCAGCTGACATCGAAATCTTGAAAAATTACTTCGCGATCGATTCCGATCTCGAAGAAAATCTTAATTATTAAGATTGTCGATTACTTTCAAGTGTACGAATCGTGTACGAATTCAACTATCTAATGGAGCCCACAGACTTCGTGCCGATTCGCCAATTTGAATCGCCGATTCGAATCGACGATTTGGATCGCCGATTTGGATCGCCGATTCTGACCGCCGTACCGTTTTGCTCACACACTTCGGGCTATCCCTGCAGTTAGTTTTCAGTCGTTCTTCGGTGAGTACGTAATGGAGAGGAAACACCTTTTAGAAGTGGAGGCTGCTTTTGTTGTGTTGAACAAAAATAATAAAAAAAAGATCGATATGGATGAAAGAATGGCTTCTGAAACGAGAAAAATATTCTTATATTAATTTATTAAATGAAATGAAGTTGGAACCAAAAGGTTTTCTCAATTACTTGAGAGTGGACGAAGAAACATATTTCGTATTATTGAATTTAGTAAAACCATTCATTACTAAACAAGATAGTCATTTACGAGAGGCAATATACCCACAGGAAGATCTTACAAAGATTTGAAGTTTTCCACATTGATTTCCCCACAATCCATATGGAGCCCACGGACTTCGTGCCGATTCGCCGATTTGAATCGCCGATTCGAATCGGCGATCCAAATCGGCGATTCAAATCGGCGGATCGGCACGAAGTCTGTGGGCTCCATAATAGAAAGTTCAATAGCAATATAGCCATTGATAGATATTTTGCTGCCAACATTTAGACATGGATTGAATCTCAATCTCATGGTTTATATTCAAAGTTTGATAACTCATGAATTATAACGAGAACATTCGATACAAAAAGTTTTTATTCTTTATTGGCAGAGAAATGACAATCAGTGATTTTTTTCATGACATAATAATCATGAAAACATCACGTTTTATATATTGATATCAATAAAAAGGAATTATCGAGACGCTCTTACATTATTTCATTTAATACGTCATGCCAAAAAATTTTTCAAACCGAAACGAACCCTAAACAGCAATGTTGAAACATATTAATAAATGAGGATAGCCAAACTTTCAATAATATTGTCACTTCATCTCTGTTGTCATTCAAAATTGTGTAAGGTATTACCAGTGCTTAGAGAATAATCGTATATCTAAGAATTCTCAACACACATGTTAATTCCAAATAAAAATTCATTCATTTTGCCGCTTTCCTGAAGAATGCATCTTATGGAAACATTTGGCTGGACTGTTTCATGTTAGTCACCCCGTGAAGAAAATTCGACACAATATCCTTAAGATAATAGGCTTTAGTGCGTTTATTAGTCAAAACTATATATTTGAATAATCATGAATGGTTTTGCGCGGAAATGTTATATCCATACGGTTTTGTCTACATACAAGTGTTCCTAAATTAATGCGACAAAATCCAGAAGGTAAATGATAATATGAAATTAAGTCGTTTTTAAAACAAAATTTCCTCAACCTATACCTTTCCGAGATATCGCCCTTAAATGAGGTAATTAAATTCAGTTCATTTTTTTTTCTAAAATTCCAGTAAAGCAAGAAACCTTAAATTATGATTCTACATACGGGAGTGAAATTAGCAACCCACACTTTATTTCATATTCAAACTTTTTTTCGAGATGAACTTTCATGAAAAAAATTATAAATTAAAAGACTTGTGTTGCTTACAAATGTTTTATTTTTTCCCAAAAACAATAGCTGAAGTTTCATTTTTTCTTTCTACGTATTGAAATATAGGAAAAGGCCCTCATTATTTTGATCCTAAGACGTATAGATCGTCTTTTAGAGGTTTTTTTACATTCTCTACTGCCTTCTGTGTAGGTATCCAGAACTAGCATTTTTCAGATTACAAAGAAAATGAAAATTAATAATTGAAACTCCAATCATGTATCTGTGTTATTTATTGCTATCAATTTTCAGTGCTCGGAATTATACAGGGTTGGGATGAAGTATGGAACCAAGTAAATATCTTTTAAACGAAAAGAACGATATTTATGAAAATTTGCAGGTAAGTGCAATGGAACAAAACGCATCTGATGTACATTTTTTTGATAATAATATACCTACTTCCGTTTTAACCGGAAATGCCATCAACTTCTTTAATTTAAATGGGACACCCTATATATTTTTATAGATTCTGAAAGAGCTTGTTATTTTGAATTCATACATACTGAGTTTAGTGTAAAAAAATTTGTAAAAACGAGGAATATAGCACTTTAACCAACCTCCTTTGAGTTTTTTGCATTGGAGCAAAAAACTATTTAGATAAACTAATTGATGTTGTTTGTATGCATAGTAATAAATAAACAAGTACTGTTTAGTACGTCTTTTGTTCTTCAAGTGTCAAATTCTAATTGACGGAAATAAATTGAACAATTTAGAATGGCTCAATTAAGTGAAAAAGAGCGTATTGAAATTTTAATGATGATCGGTTATGGTGATCGTGTTAGAACTCATAAAGAAGTGTGTCATATTTTTAATAATTTGCATCCGGAGAGAAATCCTATATCACGCTCAACAGTAACTAAAACATTACAAGGTTTTAATACTACTGGGATGGTAAAAAATTTGCTAAAACCTGGAAGACCGCGGACTGCAACGGACGAAACTGTTAAACAAAATATTGCAATCTATTTAAAAGAATCACCTCAAACTTCCACCACAAATTTGGCACTAAACCATGGTATCAGTCGACGTTCCGTAGGAAAGATATTAAAAAGTGAAAAGTATCATCCGTATAAGGTACAGTCAGGGGCGGCCTTACCCGTTGCGAGGCCCTGGGCGGGAGGTTTTCGCGAGGCCCTTTTTCCTTCGTGATTCTAGTTTCACAAAACGACTTTTATATGATTCTTCAAAATCGCCCACCTCTGAGTTGGGCCGGCAAACAGATTATACAACCTTTGTAGCAATCGCAAAAATGATTTTGTTTAGACACAAGACGGTGCTGCATCTCCTAGGATGAAATTCCAGTTATGTATGACTCCCTACAAGGTGAACAGTAAGCATGTGGATTCATTTCAAGAATAACGGTTTTGGACACCACTTTTTCACCACGAATATCGGCTCCGTTGTCATATACTTGACCTCTGCATTTTTGCAATGATATAACCAACTGCTCTGATTCTTTTATTATGTAATCCGTCGAACACCCAGCTGTGGTTTTTTTCGACGGCTAAGAAAACCATGAAATTTTCTTCAATCTCAGCTGTATTTGTATTGAATTTTCGGTTTCGAAGGAAAGATTAGAAAAATTTAACTATTTATTTTTATGATCCAGATGCACTGAATAGAAAGTTCCATGGGAAATGTCACCATCTTGCATGCATATTTCTGTTGAAAACAGTGGTTTCTTATAATATTCGTATCGAAAATCCACCATATATGACTTTTTCTGGGATTCTCCGAGCGATAGAGGAGCCATCAATGGTCAGTTTGATTGAGGGCATCAAGTCCCAGTTGTATCAAGCTCGAAACAGTTCGGGGTAGTGTTGTGCAACTTTTATACTTTTAAGTATCGTATACTGAAGTATTATGTATTGGATAAATTCATTGGATAGTTGGTATCCAAATTTAAACTCACAAAAGCCACATTGAAAAGATAGGTTTCAGAAACAAATAAATTGAATTAATTTCTTAATTCAATAACAAGAAAAAATTTGAATTTATAGGAAAATTTAAATATGACCCCTAATCACTAAATTAAAAAAAAAAAAGTTGTGCTCCTCCTTCCGTAATTCTCTACAATGGAATGAATTCTTGCATGAGACGATAATTGAACGAATATTTCAAAGGGACCACCAAAGAACGGTCAACAGGGCTATAAATATTTTATGAGGTGTCAACATCTGGGATAAGTAAACATTGTACCTAAATACTGAGATATTTTTTACCCTTATTGTGTTGTGTGACTCTAAATTCTATTCTTCCTACTGATCTGATGGGTCAGACATCTGGTGCCTCAATTACACATTTTGACGTTTCGACAAGGTGCAATATTCATGTTTTTTTAAATTTTGTTTTGAATAAATATTGGTTAACGAACCTTTTTCGAACCTACCCTTATGTTTGTAACTTTATAAATGATTAGAGATCTAAATCAATATCGAAATTTGCTCGGGTCTTTGCGCGCGAGGCCCCAACAAGGGCGATTGCCCCGTTCGCCACCCCCTAAGGCCGCCACTGGGTACAGTTGGTTCAAGAATTGTCATACGATGATTTTGACCGCCGGCTGGAATTTTGCGAACGGCTAATGGGCATCTGTAATGTCGACGAAAATTTTGCTTCTAGCATAGTTTTTTCCGATGAGGCAACTTTTTGTTTAAATGGAACAGTTAATCGCCACAACTCAAGGTATTGGTCAAATGAGAATCCTCATTGGATTCATGAAGCACATACCCAGCATCCACAGAAGTTAAATGTTTGGATGGGAATTGTCGAAAATAAGCTTATAGGCCCATTTTTTATCGACGGAAACTTGAATGGTGACAAGTATTTGGATCTACTAAATAACGAAATTATTCCTGCACTTCAACAGAACGGGCAATTACCACAAAATATTTGGTTTCAACAAGATGGAGCACCTCCTCACTATGATAGACGGGTTAGGGATTTTCTGGATGTGAATTTTCCAAATCGATGGATTGGACGTAGAGGATTCATAGAGTGGCCTGCTCGTTCTCCGGATCTTAGCCCGTTAGATGTTTTTCTTTGGGGTTATCTAAAATCACGTGTTTACGTTAGACGACCAACAAACTTACAGGGATTGAGACAAAGAATTATTGATGAATGTGAAGAAGTCTTGGAAAGAGTGACTCAAGAATTTGTTAATGGGATGGCATATTGTCAGCAAGTAAACGGCGAGCATTTTGAACATTTGAAGTAATTTTGTTTCTCATTATTCTAAAATCATGAAATGTACATCTATTGTACTACTAACAGTGCGTTATTCCTCGTTTTTACAAATTTTTTTACACTAAACTCAGTATGTATGAATTCAAAATAACAAGCTCTTTCAAAATCTGTAAAAATATATAGGGTGTCCCGTGTAAATTAAAGAAGTTGATGGCATTTCCGGTTAAACCAGAAGTATATTATTATCAAAAAAATGTACATCAGATGCGTTTTGTTCCATTGCACTTACCTGCAAATTTTCATAAAAATCGTTCTTTTCGTATAAAAAGATATTTACTTAGTTCCATACTTTATCCCAACCCTGTATAGAGCTCTCTGAGCGAGACAATATTGATCCTACAACTGTTTGCAGTGAACATTTCTATTTATCAAATGAAACATGATTACCACATTAATAGTAGCATTCCTTATCTGCACAAATACAGATCGGAATGCAACTTGTACACCTCTATAATTTTTTTAATTATGGTTCTGCAGATTCGTCAACTAATATATGTGAAAAAGATTTTTAAAATGGAAGTTTATTTGAAACTGCCTTAATAATACTTTAACAATGACGAAAATATGATGATGATAGCAAATCTAAGAGCATATTTCATTATTATCAAATCAATTGATTTGGAACAATGTTCAAATGAAAAATGTCATCCTGAGCTGAGCAGAACAGAAGTCCTGTTTTTTTGTCGTCCAGCATGTCATTTTCTGGGCTCGACAAAGTCGAAATTCAATTCCATATATGTATGATTGTATTCGAATTTCGAGCTCTTTATTGAATACAGTATTATTCATTCACAAGAAACATGAACAGTTAACCTAATACAAGAAGCAGTATTATTAAATTAACAATACAAAATTATTTAACAAAAGTGACTTATTCATACGATAAAAATAAAGGAACAATGAGACAAAAAATTAAAGAGCTTTTTTTGGAGAAGTCGTTCGATAGAGGGATAGAAAATACTTTTGAAAGAAGTTTTTAAATGTACTCTTTCTTTGAAAATACTGAATCAATTTGTTTCTTCAAATTATTACAATAATGTCGCATCCTGAAAATAGGAAAATTCTTCTTTCATTTTTAAAATGTCCTGAGAGTCAACGCGACAGCTTAACAATATTCATAGATGAAAATAAAATCGTCAATAACTCTGCTATAACCGAGGCTTATCAAATTGAAGTATTTCAATTCCTGGAGTAGTTGCTTGGATTTCCCCGAGTTGAATTTTTTCGATGCGATTTCGGATCACATACACAAAAGGTAAAATTTAATTTACGGAACATATAAACAATAATACTACAAAGTAAGGGATAATCGCCGTATTTCGTTCAGAAAACCATTGGACCTGTCTCATTACAAATCTAAATGTCGTTTTACAGGATGAGGTAATATGGTAGACATGTAAATGCAGTTTTGAATCAAATACAACTCCTAGTTCCTTTCCTTTATATGATATATAGTAAATATTGCATTATATAAAGAAAGATGATTATATTTTTATTTCTTTTAAAAGAAATCACCTGACATTTAATCGAAAGTTAAGGATAAGACCGCTTATTTTTTCACAAAATTCATCAAACTTATAGCGTTCGCTCTGGAAGTGTTTTACAATCATTAATAGTCTCTGATTCTAAAATCAATGTTGATGTCGTTAGCGAAGCGACTTATTTCACAGATATAGAAGTACTTTTTCAAATTGTTTCTCCATTTCCATTTCAGTATATCGTAAAATGAGTTCATTTACAGTACTAAACATAATGCTGTCATGAACTCCATTACAGCATTGTGTACAGATATATCTTTCGTTTTATGGTTATCGATACTGACAAAGAAACTTGGCAGTCTGAATGTACGTAATTTTTTCAATAAATGTCTCAATACTGTTCTTGCCAGGAAAGTTCCTGGTTTTTACCCATGGTGGAAGAATATTGTTCCATCATGGTTTTGACCTTCTCAGGAGAATATGGTCTGTTCCAAATCGTATTAGAACAGGCCATAGACGATGCAACAGCATGCTTCGATGTAATTCGCTTGAGAGCTCTTGTTGTGAAAAATTGCACATATAATTTTAAATCCAGACACCGATGACAGCAATTCGAAATTTATTTCAAGTTAGTTATGTCATAATTGTTTTACAGTCGAATATTTGTCAATTTGAAAAGAATATATTTGAGACCCAGGACCCAGGGACCCTTTTTAAAAGATTTTTTTGACCCGTTCTTGACGACAGAACATTTGCCGAAACCCGGGTTTCGGCACCAAATGTTCTGTCGTCAAGAACGGGTCAGTAAAATCTTTTAAAAATGGTGACAATAGGATCAAAGAGAAGCTGCAAAGGAAGGTAGCAACACATGAGGAAGAGTTGGCATGGCAGAAAGGGGAGCTTGCTCCGAAGGTTGCCATCAACAAAACTCACAATACAAGACCACCCAAAATCGATTACCCTGTTATTATATGTGACGAAGATTCAACACGCAATTCTTGGCAAACGGGTAGAATTCTGCAGGTGTTTCCAGGAATTGACGGACAAATCGGATCAGCAGAAAATAGGACAAGCCGAGAGTTTTTAAGAAGACCAGTTGTTAATATGGCTGTCATCGGGGGGGGAGGATGTTGTGAAAAATTGCACATATAATTTTAAATCCAGACACCGATGACAGCAATTCGAAATTTATTTCAAGTTAGTTTATGTCATAATTGTTTTACAGTCGAATATTTGTCAATTTGAAAAGAATATAGTTTAGACCCAGGGACCCTTTTTAAAAGATTTTTTTGACCCGTTCTTGACGACAGAACAGCTCTGGTTTAAATTGTGAGTGTGGGGAAAATGAGGAGACCATAGTTGTCCCATTTATAAATTTCACGATGGTTTCGAGGATATGCATAAAGTAACAAATGTATTTCTGAATTAGGTGGTTAATTTCAAAATAATTTAATTTATTCTAAATCATTAGGCATTTCCAGCTGACGTCAATCCAGTCAAGAGAGCATGCGTTGCGAGGACGTGGGGGGCACATAAAGCAAATGGATAGCTGTGGTTTTGTCCGCTTTTTTGTACTCTACCCTGTGTGACTTGTGATTTCTCACGTTGTATGAGGATTTCTTCCAAGAAAAGGTGGCTTTAACACTTTAACTGGTTTCTACAGTTTGTCACGCTGATATCTTTCAAGATTTCTCTGATTATTGATATTTTAAGTAAATTTTTTTTCACGGACGAAGTAAGGGTTTTTTCGTTGCCTCATTTTATCATACTGCAGACTTGTACGGTTTTCCTGTTTTTGCACCAACCTCAGCTGGGTACGTTTTTTTTTTCAATACATATATGTATGTATTTTAGCTCTCCTAGGGTTATTGGTTCTAGATAAATTACGGAGTTCCCCATCTTTCTACTAGAGGCAACCAGAGATTATAAAGTTTTGAATGATAGTACCTCAGTTATGAGGGCTATGTCGTCCTCGTTGAGGGGCAATGAGGAGAAAATGAAAGGAAATGAATAGGAAAAAAGGGGGAATTTCGATGTCTGTACTATTGTATTTTCTGCTATATTGTGTGAATTTGTATTTGTGATATTCTTTCAAGAACTAAATACTTGTAAGCCATACGCTAAATAAATGAATAAAATGGGAAGCAGGTAATGAGTTGCTTTCGCCTGGAACAACTATACCGGGCTCGATACCGGGTATCCCAGTATATCTGTTCCAATAGATTATCCAGAAGATGAAAATTTGAAAATTTTCTGGTTCTCGGATTCATTCAAAGAACCTTCATTTTAAAAAAACAAAAATTTAAAATCACCGATTTGACCGCCAGTGATTCTGCCTCTTTGATTTCAAATATCACCCTGTATATTCTTTTATTTCTTTTCGCAATTTTTTACTTTGAGCATAAATTTCCAAAGATGTATCACTTGTATTTTACATTTGATTTGATGGAGAAAATGTCAATTGAAAGGGTCAGTCGGGGGTTTATATAGAAAATCTGCCCCAGCGGCTTTTTCGATTTGAACTAAGGGTGTCAATTTGACATCCAATAAAAATAATTCACCCCAATTTTTAGCTATTTATCTCGACGATTTCCGAATAAAACTGCTTTTTCGATTGAAATTTTTTTTTACTAAAATTAAAATTTTATTGATGGTAAATTTTGTCATCTTTTTCAGTCATGATAATAATGAAACCATTTCATTATGAATCTCGATTGAAAATCCAATTTTTGTGTAGAAATGACAAAAATTCCAAAAATATATAGAGTTTTGAGGTAGGTAGGAAGATATCGCTTTAGTGCACACTGTAATAAATTATGTAGCACTATGACATGGCAATAAAGTATTATTATTGTTATTCTGCTTGAAATCAAAAAGTCTGAGTGATTTTCAATTTTTGTTTTTCTCAGTTAAAGCTTCCTCGAACTAATTGGGAAACATGAAATTTTCAAATTTTTATCTTTCGAAATAGCTGGGATAATCCATTGGAACAGGTATATCCAGGGGTATATTGGGACACTCGATATAGTTATCCAAATACAGTACTGTACCGTCGGTAGTACCCCGCGGTTTACGCAAGGGATGCGATTCAGGATATCGTTAACAACTGTACAGTAGCGCATCCAGGGGGGAGCCAAGGTACTGCAGATACGATTAGCGTTCTTAGTTTCGAAATGTGTTTGGATTTGTATATCAGATGTGGTTTTTGTTTTATTTCTTCGAATTCACAATGTCCTCCGAACAATGGAGATTAAATTTTCTTTCAGTTATTCTTAAAATATACAGGACATCCCATTTATGAAAATGCACTTTCAACCGTTTTTGTATTTTTCAATGAACCATCGACTTTTGAATGACCCTGTATGAAAAGAAGCGTATTACGTAACACCTGCATGATGCATAGAACCTTAGTATGGAAGTTATAGATGTTTTACCAAAGCTTTTTTTTGCATAAGAAAACAGGAAATCATTTAAATAAATGATGAAACCGATGAAAAAAAGTATGAGAAAATGATACCAAAATAATTGTGTAGTTACTACTTTTTGACATAGGCGGCAACACCGCAGCACTGAAAATATCTTAGATCAATAGACATTCTCTTCTTGTCCAAGAAACCAAATTTTCAATGAATTCCTGCTTTCTGTTCTCTTTAAAAGTCTAACTTGGATCACCCTGTACATTGTTCAAATAGTAACTGTAATCTGAATGAATAAAAGCTTTTTGACAATCATCCTGATTGTTTTCAATGGTTTGAAAGGTCACAAAAATATTCACCTCAAGCACTGCATTAATATTAAAAAATATTGGTTCTCTGCTTAGTGATTTGTATCATATGCATTAATATGATGGGTTGAAATTTTTTGACGGGAACAGTCCAAAATATTGAGTGGATAAAATACAAAGAGTTCAGAACAAATTTATATAGTATATTTACAATTTAAAAATTTTTCCACCCACGCTCAACTATATTATTGTACACCATCAAATATAAATTAATACAAAAACTAGTCAAAAGTAAATTAATTTACAAGATAAAGAGCTATTCATCCAGGACAAAGTCCACTTTATGATTAGTTAACAAAAATTATTATGTTAGAAGTAAAAAATACATTGAGAAAAAACTTGCAATATCCATCAAAGTTTTCCAAGATATCATATGTTATAAACATATTGGAAGGATGTGCCATGACCTCATAAGTATCTTAAACTTCAGTAATTTCATTGTATATGTAGGCTCTTATACCAGCATTTTTACTGCAGCTGATGCATTAATGAATAAATAAATAAATAAATATTTCATTCTTTACAAATTCACATGAAATTATTTGAATTATGAAATTTCCTGTCAAACAATTATATCCTTAGATTTAATCTGTTTTTGTTCTGCAGTATCTTCGAAAGGAATGGTCTTAGTTTGTTCTGCTTGAATATTTTCTTCTATGGAAATGGTATTAGATTCAATGTGCTCCTGTTTCTTATCATCCTCAACAAAAACAGAGTTTGAATCAAACTGTTTTTCTGCAGAATCCTGGTTCACAGTTGAAGCCCTTAATTCAATTTGTTTTTCTTCACCATAATGTTCAACAGTTGTGGTGTCAGAATTTGAAACTATATCACCACTTTTCTCAGAATCACTAGTATCATCATCGGAAGAAGTAAGACCCTCAAGATCAGCATCAACCCTGAAAATTTTGAATTTTGAAAAGCACTACTCAATAAGACTTTCTATCAAGTTATATATCTGTCAATTATTATATAACTTAATATATGTCAAGATAATAATATATATCAAGTTATATAATGATAATTAAATGGCTCTTCAGTTCTTACCATAACTTCCTTTTTTTTGGCTTCTTTTTTTTATCATTTTCGGATGGACGTTTTGTGCTACAAGATGCTTGAAGACCTTGAAGTACTGCATCTTCAACTCTTTTGGGTAATTCAGAAAGTTCCTTGAAGTACGCATCATCTTTGAATTCATGTTTCGGCTCTTCACACATTCTTTCAAGTTTTTTCCTTTTTCTAGCAGCTGCTTCTTTTTCTCTTTCAGCTTGAGTTGCAAGCCAATTTTTCAATCTGTAATTGTATTTTATATAGAATCATTCTGTAAAAGCTCAAATAGTTGATATGAGTTTACAGCGGTAATTTGAAATAACAAGCAAATATCAGAACTCTACCAATAAGATATTTCAATGCAATTATGTTGCAATCTCATATAACTCATGAAGGGAAAGAAAGAATATCCTAATATTATGAAACATCTGCATGCAGGATACATATATATTGATTTTTTTATTAGAAAATCAAATTTTATACTGGGCAGAAACTGACCACTTGAGATAAGGCGAGCATTTGTAATGATTATCAAACTCTAAGCATTATCAGGTATATATTCAGATAAAACACCTAAATATTATATAATGAAATTTATTCAATAAACTAGTTTATTGATGACAGCAATATATTTTTTTTGTGGAACACCCATGAAACTCAATGAAAAGTTCAAATTTTGCATCCTAGTGACTTCTCTATTGTATCTTGGAAATTGGTGTTACTATTATGAAAATTGACAGATTATGGAATTTCAATTAAGGTGTGTTGTGAATTTATAGGACTGAAAGTCATTGTTAGCAACCACAAAAGGAAAAATATAACTGGAAATAATGCTACAATGTTCATTACAGCACTTATTTTAGTACTATAATGATTTCTTTACGATACTTAAATAAGAAATTCATATCATATCCAATTTCGATGTGTTGTGAATGAACAAAAAGATGTGAGGTTGTGTGAAAGATCAGGAAACTGAACGCAATCCAATTGTGTGTATTTATATTATCCACAATAAAAATTACTATTACTATTACTATATAGTTTCATTTGCATCATATTGAAACAAGAATAATAAAGTCTCAAATTTTGTGAAGATGAACTAAACTTCTTTGACTTGTTCCAGGCAAATGTAATTGATACTTTTTTAGAGGTCCATATCAATACATGTTCTTCACTAAGAACATGCAGAGATTTTCACAGAATTTTCAATATGACTTGCTTGACTACTTGGCTCTGTACCAGTACAATTTCACCTACCTTTGTTCTTCATTGATATCTCGCAATCTTCTACCACTTAAATCTCTACATGCTTCTCTATTTGTTGTTTTTTCAATTTGAGCACCAATAGCTCTGAGCATAGAACCAAATCCTCCCTTACCACCACCTAATCGTAAAATAATTTTCACATCCTTTTCACCGTCGATGGTCACATTAGTACATAACTTTTTTCCATTTTGTTCTAAATATATTTCTTCTTTAGTTAAATGCTGAAACAAAACAACATCATCAGTTTCCCATTATGATGAAAATTCATCTGTACTATTTATCATAAATTAACCCTCTAATGCATAAATTTTTTCTCAAACTCAAGCAGAATCCACCATTTTGAAGTGACATTAACTATCTGATATGAAACGTTTATTTAACTGCAATAACAACCCCAATAAAATATATTTGAAATTAGAAGAAAGAGCCCTACCTATTAGGACAACCAAATACATAGTGTTCTGTTTGAAAATCACCAGTTTAAAAAAGATTTTTTTGGTTTAAGATGATTTTTTGCATTGCTTAGTATTGAATTCTGGATGCTCATAAAAACTCATTCGTGTATGCCCATTTAAATGTTTTTGTAGGACAATTTTAACTGAGATATCTTTTGAGTAAAATATAGTCAATCACCTTTTACCCAAACTGCGAAGGACACATAAAGAGGTATAATATTCTGAATATGATAGAGTAGTAAAGAGAAAAAAATAACTATATATTTCTAAAAAGAGGTGATTAAATACCAACTCTAGCAGATGAAATTAGAGAATATAAAACAGAAGAGAAAGCTCAAACATTTGCAAATCACCTTAAAAAAAAATCATCAGAACGACTGTGGTAGCAGCTATGATCAAGAAAATCAACATTAATTTTATCAAAAGTTCATCCAACACTTATATTTATCAATATTCATGTGAAACCTTACCAAAATGTGAAGAACTTTTTCCTGGATATCTGTGAGAGTCGGATAGTCTCCTACGTGGAAAAGTATATTCTTATTATATACTACACTCATTTTGGTATATAAACTGAATTCAAACACAACAGCAGATAGATTATTCTCTAATCTGACTTCTTGGTTTTTAAATCCCAAACTACGTTACTGTTTATACCAGCACAACGTACAACACAAACGTATGAATTACGAACATTAACCTTTATCTATATAAGTGACAAATGATGGGTGAAGGAACCACAGAATATCTAAGTTACACAGTGGAGAATATTCTGTGTTACACAGCACAGACACAGAAGCGAAAGATCGAACTAATCTTGGCGAATCCAAAAATCTAAACTCCCTCTAGCGGCGAAATATCGCCCTAAGAAAAAACAAGTATACTTTGGAGTAATCGCGTTCAAAATACATGGTTTGTGATATAAATTAGTGATATTTTGATTTAATATACGAAGATTGGTGAAATTATTAGGTTTTCTGAATAGTAGAATTGATGTCGAGAAACTATCGAATGGTATTTATACGGGAATTATATAGTTAACATAAGATTATTCTCAAATTCATCTGTTAAATTTCAGGTTAGAAGTTGTCTTGAAGCTAAGCAGAAATAAAAGAATTTATTTGAATAATATTGGCTAGTGGAATAATATTTTCATTATGAGTGAATGAATTATTGACGCCCTTGATATATTAGAAAAAATTGAAAAAAGAGAAGCTTGGGTGAGAAGATTGCAGATGGAAAAAATGTTTGTTTTCTGCTTTCATTTTCATGAGGGTGATAATTAATCTTGCATAGGTCTGTTGTAAAGAACTTTGTGAATATTTCATAGTTGTTTATATATCCTTTTAGGCTACCTCAAAATTTAAGCACATGAAAGCTTCTAGCTTGAAGCTACTGCTATTACTTCTCAAAATTTGCCACGTTAATATTCAGAAGAAATGAATAAGGCTTGTATGGCCCAATGTAAATTGAGGAGAGAATCCAGGAATAATACTCTCAGGGATAAACATATATTTCCTCACCCAGTGTAATCATTTCCATGATTTTGAAAGTGATGAGAAAATCAAGGAAAACAATGCTACAATTATGTCTGTTTTGAGTGAACAGAAACAATTTGCTGCTATTCTATTCAACATGCAATCTGTGAGATTTGAAAATTCAGAGAAAGTATCTGAAGACAACGGGATTTAAGTGAACACTGGTGATTTGATGTGAAATTTTGCTAACGCCATTAAAAATGAGAAAAAATTGAACTTGTGCACTGGTTTGGCTATAAATAAGTTCTCGAACAAGTAACATTTTTTAAACATTGTATGAAATTTTGAAGGGTAATTGTATATTAATGTCAGCTTTTTGTTTTAGTCGTTTCCTTGGACTTTGCAATTACATACATCTCTCCCGACTATTCAGTATAATCTCTGGCAAATTTTCCAATGTAAACAAACATTCAATCTATATGAAAAAGATATGAATAATGAGGGATCGTTAAAATATACGGAAAAGATTTTATGGACATAACCTTGCAAATGTGCGGCTGGCTCCCTTGTGTTGACTCCGTTATGCGTTGTCGAATTCCAACTTCTCACCGTACTGATAGGGGCCGAAAGCCCAAAACAGCTGACTACGGTTCATTTTAGTTTCAGAGGGTTATGTCCATTTCCATTTTTCATATATTCTATCTATATTTGATTATTATGTTAATATTGTGTGATGAAAAATGTGTACAATTTCCATTTTAAAACCACTTGAACACAAATAAAGACTATAAACAATTTCAGAATCGTTTATTCATTTTGTAATATGATTAAAGAAATCATTCAAATGTTGTTTTTAATCTTCATAAAATGAAACACTCACTTTCAAAAATGATTTCGATAAATTTTAATAACAATGGAGTCGTAGGTTTCCAAATTCAACATATTCTTCTGAACCTGTGTGCGGCACGAATGATTCTGCTCTAATTGGATGTCACTTCGAGGTAGTACCATTCATTTACGAATCTCATGAATCTAGGAAATATTTCCAATCATATTATTTCACGTGTAATACATATTAATTTGACCGAAATAATTGTTTTTCCAAGTAATTTAAATATCTGTGCATACATTTTTTTCATTATTCGTCGTGAAAACGAATTGTACTCCTGAATTCGCTACACTTAATGTACAATCAGAAATCCATTAACACACGCCACAACCTTGAATAGCCTTTAAATCATTCTTAAAATGAAAATCTATTCATTTATTTCTTAAAATAATATAAATATCCCGTTGTCATTCAAAAATTTACAACAAATCTCCTAGCGCCACTCAGGTTGGTGGCTAAATTTCGAACCTAGAAAACAAGTATTTACAGCGCCGTCAACGGTAGTTGGATTCGCCAATATGGCGATCAAAATTAGGTGCGCATGCCTCAGACTTGGTGACGAATCCAGCTACCGTTGAGGGCGCTGATTACTGAAAACAAATATGTACTTGGTTTCTAGGTTCGAAATTTCGCCACCATCCTGAGTAGCGCTAGGTGATTTGTTTTTAAATTTTAAGAGTGATTTCAAAAATGATTTGGAAAAGCCATATATATCAGACCTATATTGTAAATGTCAGTGGTAAACGCACTGAAAATTGAAGCCAGAATGACGCGGAGGGATAAGCCGTTCTGCTCATGCGCAGAATTCGAACGGTCAAGATGGCCGATGAAAATTATATTTGACATGGTGGTAAAGAAAGTGGAGGGGGCATAAAGTTTGAAAAGTGTCACCAATACTAATCCGGATTTGGCAAACCAAGATGGCCGACTTCGAAGTATTTTAAACTGTAGGTTCTGCAATTTTGGCCTTATTTATTATTCGTTCGTTGGTTTTGGCAGTTGTATGTAGTGAAAAAACATATAAGAAATGGTTTCTTGTACAGCATCTTACTTCGATCTTACTCGAAAATTAATGTTGAAAAGCTGAATTTTTTGACGTTTGTAAATACATGGTTTAATTATTGTTGCATACAACTTTAATTGATAGAGGTACACGAGATAATTTACCTATTTATTTCATTGCATATTATCTGAATTTGTATGTACCTTAATTGAAAAAATAGAATGTATAATTAGTTACAAAACAAATTATTCATTCCGTACGTAATTCAACTCACCAATTCATTAAAAGCAATTGTTTATGATATTTTGACTCCTTGATTTGTTTCGATCATTATTTATTCATCTTTTGGTCATTAAAAGAGAATCGAACAAACTTCGAATTGTAAAAATTCAAATATACAAAATTCCCGCCACAAATTTGGCTCCGCAACATGGCGGATTTTTGGTGACACTTTCATAGCAACACAGAATATCTATCCTTACCCAGAAGCGACAGCTCGAACAAATTTATTGGGGACAAAATTACGTGCGCATGTCCCAGATCTGGTGGTATATATGTCAAACTCAGCTTCATTCCTTCTTATATTGCAGTGTTGCCGAACCTAGCGATTTTTCGTTAGATCTACCGATTTTTCGTTTTATCTACCGATTTTTCGTAGAATCTACCGATTTTTCAATTTAATTTCGGACATTTATTGTTGACCTAGAAACATATTATAAAAAACTGGCACCAGGGCCTACAAAATACTATAATTTAGCCTGTTCAACTAAAAATGAGCTAAATCTCACTGAGAAAATGACAGAGGTTAGGGCACAACTTCAACAGGGACTTGATTATACGAATGAATGCTGCCGGATAGATGAATGTAAACATTTTGTTTTTCTTGCCGAGTTTCTTTTAGGTACTTTTTTTCCTGCTTCATATCAATGGAAATTTCTATTTTTTGTTAGTTTTGTATTCGATTTTAGTTTTTTACTTTCTATATTGTATATAAGTTTGACTTGTTCAAAAAATATAATGTTCTTAATATTCATAACTTTAGTTCCTTTTTATAATTGTTCTGTTGGTGTGAGATAGGGGTACTGATATAAATATTGTCCTGACAATTTTATTCTGCATCCTTTGAAGTTTTTGTATGAGATATCCTGTAGCTGCAGCGCAGCAGGAAACTAGGTATAATAGATGTGGTTTTATAAAGCTGTGATAGATTAGTTTTCTAGTGTTATCATTGAGTTCTCGGGAACATCTTCTTATTGCACCTGCCATTGGGGGTAATTTTATTCATTATATTTTCAATATGATTATTCCAGGTAAGATTATACTAGATGATAAGTCCCAAATACTTATACTCAGTAACCTCTTTCAGATACCATTAAGGCATATTCTAATATCACTCACATTTTGGCTATTTTGTTTGATTGTCATATATACAGTCTTATCGATATTTATATTAGTGTACAGCCACTTGAAATACTTTGCCAAATCATCATTTATATTCTGTTCACAAACTCTTGAGCCTGGGCCAGAGAATACAAGCGCTGTGTCATCTGAATACATAAAGTAATGACATTTCAGATTCAGAAATTTGAACATATAATAGGTACAGTAATGGTCCAAGGACCGATCCCTGAGATACACCAGTATTGACATTCTTCATATCACTTTGCAATGTCTTCGACCACTCAAGTGTGATTTCACCAAGTTGTACCATACTCAGGGGAGTATGGTATGATGGGATTTAGGGAAATCCCATTTTTTCTAACTTATTCATCATTATCTCTGTGTCCACTCTATCAAAAGCCTTTTTCAAATCAATGAACTTCTTGAATATACAGGGTGTTTCCTTAACATGCGGCAAAAATTCAGGGGGCTGTTCCTTGGACTATTCTAAGAATATTTTGTCCTTTGATGATTTTTGAAAAACCTCTTTGTTTCGAAGATACAGGGCAAACAAAATTTTAGATAATAACATTTTATTATGAAAAATTACATGAAAATTTAACTTAACCTACAAAAACTGTTGAAAATGACCACCTCCAGCCAGCATACAAGCATCCAATCTTCTCCTCATTGACTGCCGAACCCTTTCAAAAACACCAGGATCATTTCTTATTAAGTTACACCCAGCAATGATCCGATTTCGCAAGTCTTCCACATTTTCTACTGGAGTGGTATAAACTAATGATTTTAGATGGCCCCATAGGAACTGGCCATTTTTTATAGTTGTCAAACACATTTGAAAATAAATTGTACCTACTTAGTAAACACAGTGCGGTACGCATTTTTATTTATACTATTATCAATTTTAAAAATATGAAAAATGTTGTTCGCCCTGTATCTTCGAAACAAAGAGGTTTTTCCAAAAACATCAAAGGACAAAATATTCTTAGAATAGTCCAAGTAACAGCTCCCTGAATTTTTGCCGCATGTTTAGGAAACACCCTGTATATTTGAAGATAGATCTTCCGAAATACCGAAAGGTGAGAAATATCTATTCTCCAATCTCATAAATATCAGGTCATGATATTGAACCTTTCAATTAGATTTTTTTTTAATTAATTAGATGCATAGACACGTTTTGAAATTAAAAGTCATAAAACTACTTGAAATTTTCAATGTTCATCTAACACATCAATATTCTATCCAACCGAAATATAAATTAGAAAAGTTCAAATGAACCATAAATGGTAATATTATATCAAAATATATTTTGGTATTACTCTAAACCTTCATTCCATTCAAGAATCTTTGAGAAAATAACAATGTTTTGAAATTAAGCGAAGAATTGTTTTTTGTTTGCAGTGTATAACTCAGAGCTCAGTGCACACTTGCACACTTTTGTTTGGCTAGTGTTTGTGGTGGTGGTTACTCAAGGTCATTGAAAATTGACCCCTAAAAATACGTGAGCTGTCGCTTCTGGGTAAGGATAGATATTCTGTGATAGCAAGGGAAACATAGGATATGCTACCTCCCCTTCTTCTACCTCCATGATATTTGACAGTAACATAACCTCAGATTTTTCTTCTTCTTCTTCTTCTTTCTCAAACAGGTCCTCAGATTTGGATTAAAGTTTTAGAAATCGAAGTTAAAGCATCAATACAACTTGGCAACGCTGTTAATTCTTCACTTCTGTGTACACACCACAGATTTAGAGAAAAGAGAAAGTTAATTTCCACGAATTCAAATTTAAAATTGTTGTTACTCTGTCGCTGTTTGCATCCATGTTTAATATAAAATAATGTAAATGATGACAGGAATTTGGACTTTTGGTATCTCTTCAATTTTCCCTAAAATCTGTTGCCGACGTTTCGGAGAAATTCAATTTCCACCTGTCGTATCTTCATAATATGAACGAAAAAATTCAAATATCTAGTTTTCAGTGAAAATTGAGCCTTGAAAAAGGAGTGAATTACTCCGAAACGTCGGCAACAGATTTTATGGAAAATTAAAGATTATTGTTGTTACTGTTAATGCGTCCAAGAGTCCAAGGTGTGGTTTGCTGTGTTTCGGTTATTTTTGAAGTAGATTGTGTTTTACAGTATGAAATGTACTGTACTCACTTGTCAGTTGGATGTTTCAACTGATTCTCAATTCGTTCTGAATCAAATAGGATAGATTGTTTAGATTATCGAAATCTCATGGTGAAATCTTTGTCGTCAAAATTGTTGAAATGATCTTCCCTAACTCTAATCCATCTTGGACGTCAACTCCCAAAATCTTCGTCACTACTATCATTATCTTCAAATGCGAGTTCTGAAGCCCTCTGCATTTTTTCTCTGTTTTGCTATCGTTGATATTTATAAAATAAGATGAAATGATAATTTGAAAAATATTTCATAAACTTCAAATCAACTTCAAATCTGCTTATCGAGTCTGTGGAAATAACAAACAAACAAACTGGCAAACGTCAACACAAACTATCGCATAGAAATACACGTGAATTATCGTTAACTGAAATTAAAATGCGTCAACGACCAAAATCGGCGAGTTAACTTTTCTAAACGTAGTTAGGCTTAACCTCGATTTATATTCATGGTGAAATTGAACATTGCTGTTAACGGCGATTAGTGGAACTAAAACTCGGTTTTAGATGTTGTTGAAATCTGGCCTTAATGCCTTAATAGCTTACCTATATCCTACCTAAGGGAAATTTTGAATATTCATGAAGAATCAGAACTCCAATTTTAAATGTTTCTCATTTTAATTTATTATAATCATGTTGTTATGCACATTACACTTCAATTAAGATAATCATTCAAGCTGTACAATATGAAAATCAAAATTTGGCAAATCTGTAAATCGATTATATATGAATGATACCATATTATTATTTCATAAGGCTGAAACTTCTCACCTATATAAGGTGATTTCTTCTGAAGTTTTCCTTCCACTTGCGGAACACGATCTTTTACCTCTCATATTCTGAAGATAAACCAAAAAAATTATTACACCGCAAAAATACCGACCTTAATTAGTTATTCATCAATTACTTACTAAAGACAGTAAAAGTAATATCACTTCAACAAAAACTCATTCGTTTCAACTTTTGAATTGAAATTAAACAATTCGGATTTCCGAACAGGGTATTCCGTTAAACTCTTTTTGCACATGCGCAAATCGGACTATCCCTCCGCGTCTGAAATAAAAGCTTACTATCAGAGACAATCTCTGTTACTATGTTGTCTTCAGCATTTTCATCACATTCACGTCGACGTCCAAGATGGATTAGAGTTAGGGAAGATCATTTCAACAATTTCGACGACAAAGATTTCACCATGATATTTCGATTATCTAAGCAATCTGTCCCATTTGTTTTAGAGAAAATTGAGAATCAGTTGAAACATCCAACTGACAGTTGAGTACAGTACATTTCATTTTCCAGATCATGCACTTCGAAAATAACCAAAACTCAGCAAACCATAACTTGGACGCATAAACAGTAACAACTATTTTAAATTGGAATTCGTGGAAATGAACTTTCCTTTTCTCTAAATCTGTGGTGTGCACACAGAAATGAAGCATTAACAGCATTGCCAAGTTGTATGCATGCTTTAACTTCGATTTCTAAAACTCAGATTACTACGCCTGCGTTTAAGATGGTGAAATTGGAATTCCCTTAAACGGAGTTAAAAGGGCCAGGTAGTGTAACTGGAGTTTCCTTAACGGGGTTTAAAGCATCAGTTGGTGAAATTGGGCCTTAAAGTAGTTAGGCTTAACCTCGATTTATATTCATGGTGAAATTGAACATTGCTGTTAACGGCGGTTAGTGGATCTAAAACTAGGATTTATATGTTGGTGTAATCGGGCCTTAATTAGGGCTGGTTTTACAATAGAAGGTTAACCTTTATGGTTAGTTTACCGACATTCGATGATTAACTCGTACCTAGCGTTTTACAATAATTTTACCGATTGAGGTTTCGTAACTGTGGGTTTTCTTTAAATTTTCCTAAATTAGTAGAAAATAATGGTTCTTTCGATGTAAACGGTAGGTAGGACGCATTAACGAATTTATACGACGTCAAAGGAATATTAAAATTTTAAAATCCATGATTGAAATGTACAAGTTTAAAATAATGAATTTTCATATTCGATTCGAATAAATATTTCCTCAGTTTGTTTATTATACATGTATAAATAAGATCAATTACTTCTCTAATTCACAATCTATTAAAATACATGTTAATGGAGGTACGTATTTAGAATAGTACTTGCATTATGCCTTTGATCAGGAAATTCTAGAAGTTTAATATTACTAGTGAACTCTACAATATGCTGTATTATGAAGAATGACCGTAGCTATCAACATAGCCTGAGCTGGATCTTATTTTGCATTCCTATGACAAGGTCTAGAAAGCGACGTTTCTGCACACTCTTTGTGTGATTTGTTGAATGAGACTTCAGAAGGTTTTCTTATATTAGCTGAAGGTGTGATTATATAAGGCTCGATTTCATAGCCACTATCTCCTGCTGAAACACATTGAGGAAAATCCTTTCTTGTAAATTATCCGCACAGCGTAGAATCCTGAAACATAGACTCTAATTAAGGCCCGATTACACCAACATATAAATCCTAGTTTCAGTTCCACTAACCGCCGTTAACAGCAATGTTCAATTTCACCATGAATATAAATGGAGGTTAAGCCTAACTACTTTAAGGCCCAATTTCACCAACTGATGCTTTAAACTTTAAAGAGATTTTTGAATGGAATGAAGGTTTAGAGTAATACCAAAATATATTTTGATATAATATTACCATTTATGGTTCATTTGAACTTTTCTTATTTATATTTCGGTTGGATAGAATATTGATGTGTTAGATGAACATTGAAAATTTCAAGTAGTTTTATGACTATATGATTTCTTGTTTGACGATTGTTCATCATATTTTTGCAATGTATTCGACAGTGTGCTTTTAACGATTCAATTTTCCGTATACTTTTAATTTCAAAACGTGTCTATGCATCTAATTAATTAAAAAAAATATTTAATTGAAAGGTTCAATATCATGACCTGATATTTATGAGATTGGAGAATAGATATTTCTCACTTTTCGGTATTTCGGAAGATCTATCTTCAAATATATATTCAAGAAGTTCATTGATTTGAAAAAGGCTTTTGATAGAGTGGACACAGAGATAATGATGAATAAGTTAGAAAAAATGGGATTTCCCTAAATCCCATCATACCATACTCCCCTGAGTATGGTACAACTTGGTGAAATCACACTTGAGTGGTCGAAGACATTGCAAAGTGATATGGAGAATGTCAATACTGGTGTATCTCAGGGATCGGTCCTTGGACCATTACTGTACCTATTATATGTTCAAATTTCTGAATCTGAAATGTCATTACTTTATGTATTCAGATGACACAGCGCTTGTATTCTCTGGCCCAGGCTCAAGAGTTTGTGAACAGAATATAAATGATGATTTGGCAAAGTATTTCAAGTGGCTGTACACTAACATAAATATCGATAAGACTGTATATATGACAATCAAACAAAATAGCCAAAATGTGAGTGATATTAGAATATGCCTGAATGGTATCTGAAAGAGGTTACTGAGTATAAGTATTTGGGACTCATCATCTAGTATAATCTTACCTGGAATAATCATATTGAAAATATAATGAATAAAATTACCCCCAATGGCAGGTGCAATAAGAAGATGTTCCCGAGAACTCAATGATAACACTAGAAAACTAATCTATCACAGCTTTATAAAACCACATCTATTATACCTAGTTTTCTGCTGCGCTGCAGCTACAGGATATCTCATACAAAAACTTCAAAGGATGCAGAATAAAATTGTCAGGACAATATTTATATCAGTACCCCTATCTCACACCAACAGAACAATTATAAAAAGGAACTAAAGTTATGAATATTAAGAACATTATATTTTTTGAACAAGTCAAACTTATATACAATATAGAAAGTAAAAAACTAAAATCGAATACAAAACTAACAAAAAATAGAAATTTCCATTGATATGAAGCAGGAAAAAAAGTACCTAAAAGAAACTCGGCAAGAAAAACAAAATGTTTACATTCACCTATCCGGCAGCATTCATTCGTATAATCAAGTCCCTGTTGAAGTTGTAAAAGTTGATACTACCAAAAAATGTGCCCTAACCTCTGTCATTTTCTCAGTGAGATTTAGCTCATTTTTAGTTGAACAGGCTAAATTATAGTATTTTGTAGGCCCTGGTGCCAGTTTTTTATAATATGTTTCTAGGTCAACAATAAATGTCCGAAATTAAATTGAAAAATCGGTAGATTCTACGAAAAATCGGTAGATAAAACGAAAAATCGGTAGATCTAACGAAAAATCGCTAGGTTCGGCGACACTGCAATATAAGAAGGAATGAAGCTGAGTTTGACATATATACCACCAGATCTGGGACATGCGCACGTAATTTTGTCCCCAATAAATTTGTTCGAGCTGTCGCTTCTGGGTAAGGATAGATATTCTGTGTTGCTATGAAAGTGTCACCAAAAATCCGCCATGTTGCGGAGCCAAATTTGTGGCGGGAATTTTGTATATTTGAATTTTTACAATTCGAAGTTTGTTCGATTCTCTTTTAATGATCAAAAGATGAATGAATAATGATCGAAACAAATCAAGGAGTCAAAATATCATAAACAATTGCTTTTAATGAATTGGTGAGTTGAATTACGTACGGAATGAATAATTTGTTTTGTAACTAATTATACATTCTATTTTTTCAATTAAGGTACATACAAATTCAGATAATATGCAATGAAATAAATAGGTAAATTATCTCGTGTACCCCTATTAATTAAAGTTGTATGCAACAATAATTAAACCATGTATTTACAAACGTCAAAAAATTCAGCTTTTCAACATTAATTTTCGAGTAAGATCGAAGTAAGATGCTGTACAAGAAACCATATCTTATATGTTTTTTCACTACATACAACTGCCAAAACCAACGAACGAATAATAAATAAGGCCAAAATTGCAGAACCTACAGTTTAAAATACTTCGAAGTCGGCCATCTTGGTTTGCCAAATCCGGATTAGTTTTGGTGACACTTTTCAAACTTTATGCCCCCTCCACTTTCTTTACCACCATGTCAAATATAATTTTCATCGGCCATCTTGACCGTTCGAATTCTGCGCATGAGCAGAACGGCTTATCCCTCCGCGTCATTCTGGCTTCAATTTTCAGTGCGTTTACCACTGACATTTACAATATAGGTCTGATATATATGGCTTTTCCAAATCATTTTTGAAATCACTCTTAAAATTTAAAAACAAATCACCTAGCGCTACTCCGGATGGTGGCGAAATTTCGAACCTAGAAACCAAGTACATATTTGTTTTCAGTAATCAGCGCCCTCAACGGTAGCTGGATTCGTCACCAAGTCTGAGGCATGCGCACCTAATTTTGATCGCCATATTGGCGAATCCAACTACCGTTGAGGGCGCTGTAAATACTTGTTTTCTAGGTTCGAAATTTAGCCACCAACCTGAGTGGCGCTAGGAGATTTGTTGTAAATTTTTGAATGACAACGGGATATTTATATTATTTTAAGAAATAAATGAATAGATTTTCTTTTTAAGAATGATTTAAAGGCTATTCAAGGTTGTGGCGTGTGTTAATGGATTTCTGATTGTACATTAAGTGTAGCGAATTCAGGAGTACAATTCGTTTTCACGACGAATAATGAAAAAAAATGTATGCACAGATATTTAAATTACTTGGAAAAACAATTATTTCGGTCAAATTAATATGTATTACACGTGAAATAATATGATTGGAAATATTTCCTAGATTCATGAGATTCGTAAATGAATGGTACTACCTCGAAGTGACATCCAATTAGAGCAGAATCATTCGTGCCGCACACAGGTTCAGATGAATATGTTGAATTTGGAAACCTACGACTCCATTGTTATTAAAATTTATCGAAATCATTTTTGAAAGTGAGTGTTTCATTTTATGAAGATTAAAAACAACATTTGAATGATTTCTTTAATCATATTACAAAATGAATAAACGATTCTGAAATTGTTTATAGTCTTTATTTGTGTTCAAGTGGTTTTAAAATGGAAATTGTACACATTTTTCATCACACAATATTAACATAATAATCAAATATAGATAGAATATATGAAAAATGGAAATGGACATAACCCTCTGAAACTAAAATGAACCGTAGACAGCTGTTTTGGGCTTTCGGCCCCTATCAGTACGGTGAGAAGTTGGAATTCGACAACGCATAACGGAGTCAACACAAGGGAGCCAGCCGCACATTTGCAAGGTTATGTCCATAAAATCTTTTCCGTATATTTTAACGATCCCTCATTATTCATATCTTTTTCATATAGATTGAATGTTTGTTTACATTGGAAAATTTGCCAGAGATTATACTGAATAGTCAGGAGAGATGTATGTAATTGCAAAGTCCAAGGAAACGACTAAAACAAAAAGCTGACATAAATATACAATTACTCTTCAAAATTTCATACAATGTTTAAAAAATTTTACTTGTTCGAGAACTTATTTATAGCCAAACCAGTGCACAAGTTCAATTTTTTCTCATTTTTAATGGCGTTAGCAAAATTTCACATCAAATCACCAGTGTTCACTTAAATCCCGTTGTCTTCAGATACTTTCTCTGAATTTTCAAATCTCACAGATTGCATGTTGAATAGAATAGCAGCAAATTGTTCCTGTTCACTCAAAACAGACATAATTGCAGCATTGTTTTCCTTGATTTTCTCATCACTTTCAAAATCATGGAAATGATTACACTGGGTGAGGAAATATATGTTTATCCCTGAGAGTATAATTCCTGGATTCTCTCCTCAATTTACATTGGGCCATACAAGCCTTATTCATTTCTTCTGAATATTAACGTGGCAAATTTTGAGAAGTAATAGCAGTAGCTTCAAGCTAGAAGCTTTCATGTGCTGAAATTTCGAGGTAGCCTAAAAGGATATATAAAAAACTATGAAATATTCACAAAGTTCTTTACAACAGACCTATGCAAGATTAATTATCACCCTCATGAAAATGAAAGCAGAAAACAAACATTTTTTCCATCTGCAATCTTCTCACCCAAGCTTCTCTTTTTTCAATTTTTTCTAATATATCAAGGGCGTCAATAATTCATTCACTCATAATGAAAATATTATTCCACTAGCCAATATTATTCAAATAAATTCTTTTATTTCTGCTTAGCTTCAAGACAACTTCTAACCTGAAATTTAACAGATGAATTTGAGAATAATCTTATGTTAACTATATAATTCCCGTATAAATACCATTCGATAGTTTCTCGACATCAATTCTACTATTCAGAAAACCTAATAATTTCACCAATCTTCGTATATTAAATCAAAATATCACTAATTTATATCACAAACCATGTATTTTGAACGCGATTACTCCAAAGTATACTTGTTTTTTCTTAGGGCGATATTTCGCCGCTAGAGGGAGTTTAGATTTTTGGATTCGCCAAGATTAGTTAGATCTTTCGCTTCTGTGTCTGTGCTGTGTAACACAGAATATTCTCCACTGTGTAACTTAGATATTCTGTGGTTCCTTCACCCATCATTTGTCACTTATATAGATAAAGGTTAATGTTCGTAATTCATACGTTTGTGTTGTACGTTGTGCTGGTATAAACAGTAACGTAGTTTGGGATTTAAAAACCAAGAAGTCAGATTAGAGAATAATCTATCTGCTGTTGTGTTTGAATTCAGTTTATATACCAAAATGAGTGTAGTATATAATAAGAATATACTTTTCCACGTAGGAGACTATCCGACTCTCACAGATATCCAGGAAAAAGTTCTTCACATTTTGGTAAGGTTTCACATGAATATTGATAAATATAAGTGTTGGATGAACTTTTGATAAAATTAATGTTGATTTTCTTGATCATAGCTGCTACCACAGTCGTTCTGATGATTTTTTTTTAAGGTGATTTGCAAATGTTTGAGCTTTCTCTTCTGTTTTATATTCTCTAATTTCATCTGCTAGAGTTGGTATTTAATCACCTCTTTTTAGAAATATATAGTTATTTTTTTCTCTTTACTACTCTATCATATTCAGAATATTATACCTCTTTATGTGTCCTTCGCAGTTTGGGTAAAAGGTGATTGACTATATTTTACTCAAAAGATATCTCAGTTAAAATTGTCCTACAAAAACATTTAAATGGGCATACACGAATGAGTTTTTATGAGCATCCAGAATTCAATACTAAGCAATGCAAAAAATCATCTTAAACCAAAAAAATCTTTTTTAAACTGGTGATTTTCAAACAGAACACTATGTATTTGGTTGTCCTAATAGGTAGGGCTCTTTCTTCTAATTTCAAATATATTTTATTGGGGTTGTTATTGCAGTTAAATAAACGTTTCATATCAGATAGTTAATGTCACTTCAAAATGGTGGATTCTGCTTGAGTTTGAGAAAAAATTTATGCATTAGAGGGTTAATTTATGATAAATAGTACAGATGAATTTTCATCATAATGGGAAACTGATGATGTTGTTTTGTTTCAGCATTTAACTAAAGAAGAAATATATTTAGAACAAAATGGAAAAAAGTTATGTACTAATGTGACCATCGACGGTGAAAAGGATGTGAAAATTATTTTACGATTAGGTGGTGGTAAGGGAGGATTTGGTTCTATGCTCAGAGCTATTGGTGCTCAAATTGAAAAAACAACAAATAGAGAAGCATGTAGAGATTTAAGTGGTAGAAGATTGCGAGATATCAATGAAGAACAAAGGTAGGTGAAATTGTACTGGTACAGAGCCAAGTAGTCAAGCAAGTCATATTGAAAATTCTGTGAAAATCTCTGCATGTTCTTAGTGAAGAACAACACATCGAAATTGGATATGATATGAATTTCTTATTTAAGTATCGTAAAGAAATCATTATAGTACTAAAATAAGTGCTGTAATGAACATTGTAGCATTATTTCCAGTTATATTTTTCCTTTTGTGGTTGCTAACAATGACTTTCAGTCCTATAAATTCACAACACACCTTAATTGAAATTCCATAATCTGTCAATTTTCATAATAGTAACACCAATTTCCAAGATACAATAGAGAAGTCACTAGGATGCAAAATTTGAACTTTTCATTGAGTTTCATGGGTGTTCCACAAAAAAAATAAACTAGTTTATTGAATAAATTTCATTATATAATATTTAGGTGTTTTATCTGAATATATACCTGATAATGCTTAGAGTTTGATAATCATTACAAATGCTCGCCTTATCTCAAGTGGTCAGTTTCTGCCCAGTATAAAATTTGATTTTCTAATAAAAAAATCAATATATATGTATCCTGCATGCAGATGTTTCATAATATTAGGATATTCTTTCTTTCCCTTCATGAGTTATATGAGATTGCAACATAATTGCATTGAAATATCTTATTGGTAGAGTTCCGATATTTGCTTGTTATTTCAAATTACCGCTGTAAACTCATATCAACTATTTGAGCTTTTACAGAATGATTCTATATAAAATACAATTACAGATTGAAAAATTGGCTTGCAACTCAAGCTGAAAGAGAAAAAGAAGCAGCTGCTAGAAAAAGGAAAAAACTTGAAAGAATGTGTGAAGAGCCGAAACATGAATTCAAAGATGATGCGTACTTCAAGGAACTTTCTGAATTACCCAAAAGAGTTGAAGATGCAGTACTTCAAGGTCTTCAAGCATCTTGTAGCACAAAACGTCCATCCGAAAATGATAAAAAAAAGAAGCCAAAAAAAAGGAAGTTATGGTAAGAACTGAAGAGCCATTTAATTATCATTATATAACTTGATATATATTATTATCTTGACATATATTAAGTTATATAATAATTGACAGATATATAACTTGATAGAAAGTCTTATTGAGTAGTGCTTTTCAAAATTCAAAATTTTCAGGGTTGATGCTGATCTTGAGGGTCTTACTTCTTCCGATGATGATACTAGTGATTCTGAGAAAAGTGGTGATATAGTTTCAAATTCTGACACCACAACTGTTGAACATTATGGTGAAGAAAAACAAATTGAATTAAGGGCTTCAACTGTGAACCAGGATTCTGCAGAAAAACAGTTTGATTCAAACTCTGTTTTTGTTGAGGATGATAAGAAACAGGAGCACATTGAATCTAATACCATTTCCATAGAAGAAAATATTCAAGCAGAACAAACTAAGACCATTCCTTTCGAAGATACTGCAGAACAAAAACAGATTAAATCTAAGGATATAATTGTTTGACAGGAAATTTCATAATTCAAATAATTTCATGTGAATTTGTAAAGAATGAAATATTTATTTATTTATTTATTCATTAATGCATCAGCTGCAGTAAAAATGCTGGTATAAGAGCCTACATATACAATGAAATTACTGAAGTTTAAGATACTTATGAGGTCATGGCACATCCTTCCAATATGTTTATAACATATGATATCTTGGAAAACTTTGATGGATATTGCAAGTTTTTTCTCAATGTATTTTTTACTTCTAACATAATAATTTTTGTTAACTAATCATAAAGTGGACTTTGTCCTGGATGAATAGCTCTTTATCTTGTAAATTAATTTACTTTTGACTAGTTTTTGTATTAATTTATATTTGATGGTGTACAATAATATAGTTGAGCGTGGGTGGAAAAATTTTTAAATTGTAAATATACTATATAAATTTGTTCTGAACTCTTTGTATTTTATCCACTCAATATTTTGGACTGTTCCCGTCAAAAAATTTCAACCCATCATATTAATGCATATGATACAAATCACTAAGCAGAGAACCAATATTTTTTAATATTAATGCAGTGCTTGAGGTGAATATTTTTGTGACCTTTCAAACCATTGAAAACAATCAGGATGATTGTCAAAAAGCTTTTATTCATTCAGATTACAGTTACTATTTGAACAATGTACAGGGTGATCCAAGTTAGACTTTTAAAGAGAACAGAAAGCAGGAATTCATTGAAAATTTGGTTTCTTGGACAAGAAGAGAATGTCTATTGATCTAAGATATTTTCAGTGCTGCGGTGTTGCCGCCTATGTCAAAAAGTAGTAACTACACAATTATTTTGGTATCATTTTCTCATACTTTTTTTCATCGGTTTCATCATTTATTTAAATGATTTCCTGTTTTCTTATGCAAAAAAAAAGCTTTGGTAAAACATCTATAACTTCCATACTAAGGTTCTATGCATCATGCAGGTGTTACGTAATACGCTTCTTTTCATACAGGGTCATTCAAAAGTCGATGGTTCATTGAAAAATACAAAAACGGTTGAAGTGCATTTTCATAAATGGGATGTCCTGTATATTTTAAGAATAACTGAAAGAAAATTTAATCTCCATTGTTCGGAGGACATTGTGAATTCGAAGAAATAAAACAAAAACCACATCTGATATACAAATCCAAACACATTTCGAAACTAAGAACGCTAATCGTACCTGCAGTACCTTGGCTCCCCCCTGGATGCGCTACAGTACAGTTCTTAACGATATCCTGGATCGCATCCCTTGCGTAAACCGCGGGGTACTACCGACGGTACAGTACTGTATTTGGATAACTATATCGAGTGTCCCAATATACCCCTGGATATACCTGTTCCAATGGATTATCCCAGCCATTTCGAAAGATAAAAATTTGAAAATTTCATGTTTCCCAATTAGTACGAGGAAGCTTTAACTGAGAAAAACAAAAATTGAAAATCACTCAGACTTTTTGATTTCAAGCAGAATAACAATAATAATACTTTCTCTATTTCAGTATCGTAATAAGTTCATTACAGTACTAAAAGTAGTGCTGTAATGAAACTCATTACAGCACTGTTTTCAGTTATATTTTTCGTTTTGTGGTTGTCAGTTCTGCCTGCCGATCCACCCAATTTTCGAATCAAATCAATTCAAATTCCGCAATCTGTCAAATTTCGTTAGTGACACCAACTGCCAAGATACAATACAAAAGTCACTAATATGAATTTTTATTTGAATTTCGAGAGTTTTCCACAAAACTTGACTGAAATAGAGAAAATATCGTCTAATACTCGTTGCAGAAGGCAATTCCAACACTCATGCTTTCGAAAACTCGCTCCTTCGTCGCTCGTTTTCGAATTTCGCATTCGTGTTGGAATAGGAGCTCATTCTGCAACTTGTTTTAGAATATACTATTCTCTATTTCAGTATCGTAATGAGTTCATTACAGTACTAAAAGTAGTGCTGTAATGAAACTCATTACAGCATTGTTTTCAGTTATATTTTTCGTTTTGTAGTTGTCAGTACTGACCCCCGATCGAATCAAGTTTCGAATCGAATCAATTCAAATTCCGTAATCTGTCAAATTTCGTACGTCACACCAACTGCCAAGATGAAATATAAAAAATATAACCTGAATTTTTATTTGAATTTCGAGAGTTTTTCACAAAACTTGACTGAAATAGAGAAAATATCGTATAATACTCGTTGCAGAAGGCAATTCCAACACTCATGCTATCGAACTTCGCATTCGTGTTGGAATACGAGCTCATTCTGCAACTTGTTTTAGAATATACTATTATTGCCATGTCATAGTGCTACATAATTTATTACAGTGTGCACTAAAGCGATATCTTCCTACCTACCTCAAAACTCTATATATTTTTGGAATTTTTGTCATTTCTACACAAAAATTGGATTTTCAATCGAGATTCATAATGAAATGGTTTCATTATTATCATGACTGAAAAAGATGACAAAATTTACCATCAATAAAATTTTAATTTTAGTAAAAAAAAATTTCAATCGAAAAAGCAGTTTTATTCGGAAATCGTCGAGATAAATAGCTAAAAATTGGGGTGAATTATTTTTATTGGATGTCAAATTGACACCCTTAGTTCAAATCGAAAAAGCCGCTGGGGCAGATTTTCTATATAAACCCCCGACTGACCCTTTCAATTGACATTTTCTCCATCAAATCAAATGTAAAATACAAGTGATACATCTTTGGAAATTTATGCTCAAAGTAAAAAATTGCGAAAAGAAATAAAAGAATATACAGGGTGATATTTGAAATCAAAGAGGCAGAATCACTGGCGGTCAAATCGGTGATTTTAAATTTTTGTTTTTTTAAAATGAAGGTTCTTTGAATGAATCCGAGAACCAGAAAATTTTCAAATTTTCATCTTCTGGATAATCTATTGGAACAGATATACTGGGATACCCGGTATCGAGCCCGGTATAGTTGTTCCAGGCGAAAGCAACTCATTACCTGCTTCCCATTTTATTCATTTATCTAGCGTATGGCTTACAAGTATTTAGTTCTTGAAAGAATATCACAAATACAAATTCACACAATATAGCAGAAAATACAATAGTACAGACATCGAAATTCCCCCTTTTTTCCTATTCATTTCCTTTCATTTTCTCCTCATTGCCCCTCAACGAGGACGACATAGCCCTCATAACTGAGGTACTATCATTCAAAACTTTATAATCTCTGGTTGCCTCTAGTAGAAAGATGGGGAACTCCGTAATTTATCTAGAACCAATAACCCTAGGAGAGCTAAAATACATACATATATGTATTGAAAAAAAAAACGTACCCAGCTGAGGTTGGTGCAAAAACAGGAAAACCGTACAAGTCTGCAGTATGAGAAAATGAGGCAACGAAAAAACCCTTACTTCGTCCGTGAAAAAAAATTTACTTAAAATATCAATAATCAGAGAAATCTTGAAAGACATCAGCGTGACAAACTGTAGAAACCAGTTAAAGTGTTAAAGCCACCTTTTCTTGGAAGAAATCCTCATACAACGTGAGAAATCACAAGTCACACAGGGTAGAATACAAAAAAGCGGACAAAACCACAGCTATCCATTTGCTTTATGTGCCTCCCACGTCCTCGCAACGCATGCTCTCTTGACTGGATTGACGTCAGCTGGAAATGCCTAATGATTTAGAATAAATTAAATTATTTTGAAATTAACCACCTAATTCAGAAATACATTTGTTACTTTATGCATATCCTCGAAACCATCGTGAAATTTATAAATGGGACAACTATGGTCTCCTCATTTTCCCCACACTCACAATTTAAACCAGAGCTGTTCTGTCGTCAAGAACGGGTCAAAAAAATCTTTTAAAAAGGGTCCCTGGGTCTAAACTATATTCTTTTCAAATTGACAAATATTCGACTGTAAAACAATTATGACATAAACTAACTTGAAATAAATTTCGAATTGCTGTCATCGGTGTCTGGATTTAAAATTATATGTGCAATTTTTCACAACATCCTCCCCCCCCCGATGACAGCCATATTAACAACTGGTCTTCTTAAAAACTCTCGGCTTGTCCTATTTTCTGCTGATCCGATTTGTCCGTCAATTCCTGGAAACACCTGCAGAATTCTACCCGTTTGCCAAGAATTGCGTGTTGAATCTTCGTCACATATAATAACAGGGTAATCGATTTTGGGTGGTCTTGTATTGTGAGTTTTGTTGATGGCAACCTTCGGAGCAAGCTCCCCTTTCTGCCATGCCAACTCTTCCTCATGTGTTGCTACCTTCCTTTGCAGCTTCTCTTTGATCCTATTGTCACCATTTTTAAAAGATTTTACTGGCCCGTTCTTGACGACAGAACATTTGGTGCCGAAACCCGGGTTTCGGCAAATGTTCTGTCGTCAAGAACGGGTCAAAAAAATCTTTTAAAAAGGGTCCCTGGGTCTCAAATATATTCTTTTCAAATTGACAAATATTCGACTGTAAAACAATTATGACATAACTAACTTGAAATAAATTTCGAATTGCTGTCATCGGTGTCTGGATTTAAAATTATATGTGCAATTTTTCACAACAAGAGCTCTCAAGCGAATTACATCGAAGCATGCTGTGGCCTGGCCTGTTCTAATACGATTTGGAACATACCATATTCTCCTGAGAAGGTCAAAACCATGATGGAACAATATTCTTCCACCATGGGTAAAAACCAGGAACTTTCCTGGCAAGAACAGTATTGAGACATTTATTGAAAAAATTGCATACATTCAGACTGCCAAGTTTCTTTGTCAGTATCGATAACCATAAAACGAACGATATATCTGTACACAATGCTGTAATGGAGTTCATGACAGCATTATGTTTAGTACTGTAAATGAACTCATTTTACGATATACTGAAATGGAAATGGAGAAACAATTTGAAAAAGTACTTCTATATCTGTGAAATAAGTCGCTTCGCTAACGACATCAACATTGATTTTAGAATCAGAGACTATTAATGATTGTAAAACACTCCCAGAGTGAACGCTATAAGTTTGATGAATTTTGTGAAAAAATAAGCGGTCTTATCCTTAACTTTCGATTAAATGTCAGGTGATTTCTTTTAAAAGAAATAAAAATATAATCATCTTTCTTTATATAATGCAATATTTACTATATATCATATAAAGGAAAGGAACTAGGAGTTGTATTTGATTCAAAACTGCATTTACATGTCTACCATATTACCTCATCCTGTAAAACGACATTTAGATTTGTAATGAGACAGGTCCAATGGTTTTCTGAACGAAATACGGCGATTATCCCTTACTTTGTAGTATTATTGTTTATATGTTCCGTAAATTAAATTTTACCTTTTGTGTATGTGATCCGAAATCGCATCGAAAAAATTCAACTCGGGGAAATCCAAGCAACTACTCCAGGAATTGAAATACTTCAATTTGATAAGCCTCGGTTATAGCAGAGTTATTGACGATTTTATTTTCATCTATGAATATTGTTAAGCTGTCGCGTTGACTCTCAGGACATTTTAAAAATGAAAGAAGAATTTTCCTATTTTCAGGATGCGACATTATTGTAATAATTTGAAGAAACAAATTGATTCAGTATTTTCAAAGAAAGAGTACATTTAAAAACTTCTTTCAAAAGTATTTTCTATCCCTCTATCGAACGACTTCTCCAAAAAAAGCTCTTTAATTTTTTGTCTCATTGTTCCTTTATTTTTATCGTATGAATAAGTCACTTTTGTTAAATAATTTTGTATTGTTAATTTAATAATACTGCTTCTTGTATTAGGTTAACTGTTCATGTTTCTTGTGAATGAATAATACTGTATTCAATAAAGAGCTCGAAATTCGAATACAATCATACATATATGGAATTGAATTTCGACTTTGTCGAGCCCAGAAAATGACATGCTGGACGACAAAAAAACAGGACTTCTGTTCTGCTCAGCTCAGGATGACATTTTTCATTTGAACATTGTTCCAAATCAATTGATTTGATAATAATGAAATATGCTCTTAGATTTGCTATCATCATCATATTTTCGTCATTGTTAAAGTATTATTAAGGCAGTTTCAAATAAACTTCCATTTTAAAAATCTTTTTCACATATATTAGTTGACGAATCTGCAGAACCATAATTAAAAAAATTATAGAGGTGTACAAGTTGCATTCCGATCTGTATTTGTGCAGATAAGGAATGCTACTATTAATGTGGTAATCATGTTTCATTTGATAAATAGAAATGTTCACTGCAAACAGTTGTGGATCAATATTGTCTCGCTCAGAGAGCTCTATACAGGGTTGGGATAAAGTATGGAACTAAGTAAATATCTTTTTATACGAAAAGAACGATTTTTATGAAAATTTGCAGGTAAGTGCAATGGAACAAAACGCATCTGATGTACATTTTTTTGATAATAATATACTTCTGGTTTAACCGGAAATGCCATCAACTTCTTTAATTTACACGGGACACCCTATATATTTTTACAGATTTTGAAAGAGCTTGTTATTTTGAATTCATACATACTGAGTTTAGTGTAAAAAAATTTGTAAAAACGAGGAATAACGCACTGTTAGTAGTACAATAGATGTACATTTCATGATTTTAGAATAATGAGAAACAAAATTACTTCAAATGTTCAAAATGCTCGCCGTTTACTTGCTGACAATATGCCATCCCATTAACAAATTCTTGAGTCACTCTTTCCAAGACTTCTTCACATTCATCAATAATTCTTTGTCTCAATCCCTGTAAGTTTGTTGGTCGTCTAACGTAAACACGTGATTTTAGATAACCCCAAAGAAAAACATCTAACGGGCTAAGATCCGGAGAACGAGCAGGCCACTCTATGAATCCTCTACGTCCAATCCATCGATTTGGAAAATTCACATCCAGAAAATCCCTAACCCGTCTATCATAGTGAGGAGGTGCTCCATCTTGTTGAAACCAAATATTTTGTGGTAATTGCCCGTTCTGTTGAAGTGCAGGAATAATTTCGTTATTTAGTAGATCCAAATACTTGTCACCATTCAAGTTTCCGTCGATAAAAAATGGGCCTATAAGCTTATTTTCGACAATTCCCATCCAAACATTTAACTTCTGTGGATGCTGGGTATGTGCTTCATGAATCCAATGAGGATTCTCATTTGACCAATACCTTGAGTTGTGGCGATTAACTGTTCCATTTAAACAAAAAGTTGCCTCATCGGAAAAAACTATGCTAGAAGCAAAATTTTCGTCGACATTACAGATGCCCATTAGCCGTTCGCAAAATTCCAGCCGGCGGTCAAAATCATCGTATGACAATTCTTGAACCAACTGTACCCAGTGGCGGCCTTAGGGGGTGGCGAACGGGGCAATCGCCCTTGTTGGGGCCTCGCGCGCAAAGACCCGAGCAAATTTCGATATTGATTTAGATCTCTAATCATTTATAAAGTTACAAACATAAGGGTAGGTTCGAAAAAGGTTCGTTAACCAATATTTATTCAAAACAAAATTTAAAAAAACATGAATATTGCACCTTGTCGAAACGTCAAAATGTGTAATTGAGGCACCAGATGTCTGACCCATCAGATCAGTAGGAAGAATAGAATTTAGAGTCACACAACACAATAAGGGTAAAAAATATCTCAGTATTTAGTTACAATGTTTACTTATCCCAGATGTTGACACCTCATAAAATATTTATAGCCCTGTTGACCGTTCTTTGGTGGTCCCTTTGAAATATTCGTTCAATTATCGTCTCATGCAAGAATTCATTCCATTGTAGAGAATTACGGAAGGAGGAGCACAACTTTTTTTTTTTTTAATTTAGTGATTAGGGGTGAGAGTACTGGGTTCAGTTTTGTTATATTCTATTTTTTCTGATGAAAAACTTTATTGATTTTGGTTGTTCCTTCACATTTAGGGGTCATATTTAAATTTTCCTATAAATTCAAATTTTTTCTTGTTATTGAATTAAGAAATTAATTCAATTTATTTGTTTCTGAAACCTATCTTTTCAATGTGGCTCTTGTGAGTTTAAATTTGGATACCAACTATCCAATGAATTTATCCAATACATAATACGATACTCAAAAGTATAAAAGCTGCACAACACTACCCCGAACTGTTTCGAGCTTGATACAACTGGGACTTGATGCCCTCAATCAAACTGACCATTGATGGCTCCTCTATCGCTCGGAGAATCCCAGAAAAAGTCATATATGGTGGATTTTCGATACAAATATTATAAGAAACCACTGTTTTCAACAGAAATATGCATGCAAGATGGTGACATTTCCCATGGAACTTTCTATTCAGTGCATCTGGATCATAAAAATAAATAGTTAAATTTTTCTAATCTTTCCTTTGAAACCGAAAATTCAATACAAATACAGCTGAGATTGAAGAAAATTTCATGGTTTTCTTAGCCGTCGAAAAAAACCACAGCTGGGAGTTCGACGGATTACATAATAAAAGAACCAGAGCAGTTGGTTATATCATTGCAAAAATGCAGAGGTCAAGTATATGACAATGGAGCCGATATTCGTGGTGAAAAAGTGGTGTCCAAAACCATTATTCTTGAAATGAATCCACTTGCTTACTGTTCACCTTGTAGGGAGTCATACATAATTGGAATTTCATCCTAGGAGATGCAGCACCGTCTTGTGTCTAAACAAAATCATTTTTGCGATTGCATTTAAACAAAAAGTTGCCTCATCGGAAAAAACTATGCTAGAAGCAAAATTTTCGTCGACCTTACAGATGTCCATTAGCCGTTCGCAAAATTCCAGCCGTCGGTCAAAATCATCGTATGACAATTCTTGAACCAACTGTACCTTATACGGATGATGCTTTTCACTTTTTAATATCTTTCCTACAGAACGTCGACTGATACCATGGTTTAGTGCCAAATTTATGGTGGAAGTTTGAGGTGATTCTTCTAAATCGATTGCAATATTTTGTTTAACAGTTTCGTTCGTTGCAGTCCGCGGTCTTCCAGGTTTTAGCAAATTTTTTACCATCCCAGTAGTATTAAAACCTTGTAATGTTTTAGTTACAGCGTTTAGCGTGATATAGGATTTCTCTCCGGATGCAAATTATTGAAAATACGACACACTTCTTCATGAGTTCTAACACGATCACCATAACCGATCATCATTAAAATTTCAATACGCTCTTTTTCACTTAATTGAGCCATTCTTAATTGTTAAATTTATTTCCGTCAATTAGAATTTGACACTTGAAGAACAAAAGACGTACTAAACAGTACTTGTTTATTTATTACTATGCATACAAACAACATCAATAAGTTTATCTAAATAGTTTTTTGCTCTAATGCAAAAAACTCAAAGGAGGTTGGTTAAAGTGCTATATTCCTCGTTTTTACAAATTTTTCTACACTAAACTCAGTATGTATGAATTCAAAATAACAAGCTCTTTCAGAATCTGTAAAAATATATAGGGTGTCCCATTTAAATTAAAGAAGTTGATGGCATTTCCGGTTAAAACGGAAGTATATTATTATCAAAAAAATGTACATCAGATGCGTTTTGTTCCATTGCACTTACCTGCAAATTTTCATAAATATCGTTCTTTTCGTTTAAAAGATATTTACTTGGTTCCATACTTTATCCCAACCCTGTATAATTCCGAGCACTGAAAATTGATAGCAATAAATAACACAGATACATGATTGGAGTTCCAATTATTAATTTTCATTTTCTTTGTATTCTGAAAAATGCTAGTTCAGGATACCTACACGGTAGGCAGTAGAGAATGTAAAAAAACCTCTAAAAGACGATCTATACAGCTCTTGGGATCAAAATCATGATGACGTTTTCCTATATTTCAATACGTAGAAAAAAAAATGAAACTTTCGTCAAGTTTTGAAGTTGTGTCTCTGACATTTTACCATGATGAAGCGATGGCAGGCCTTCTATGTTGAAATCCACACCAGCGATGCATAGGGTTTGGAGAGCCCTCAAGCCTCTCAAGTTCACAAGCCGATATTTACGAATACCTTGCGACTGCAGCAACGTCTACATTGATAAGTTCTAAACAAAGTAGCATCAAGAAGCACGAACGGATTCGATCAGACAAAAATCTTTTCACTGGCAGAAAATGCTCTAACCGATGGAGACAACATTACTTTTCAAGGACTGAAGTCACTTCGAAAATAAAAAGTTACTATCCTAGGATGAATTTGGAAGCCATAGAGATCTATGCACATACAACAACATGAACAGAAAAGAACAAACACCTTCGTTCAGGTACATGGTGCATGGTTGTGATTCTTGGACAGAACCCGAGTAAAACTGATACTCAGGGGAAACGATGAGCCAATAAACATTGGACACATCAACACACCATCCCTCCTTTCATTATAGGACTGACACTGGCAACAGAAAGAGAAAATTTCCGTTCTACTCAACAATCGTTTGAATATGCTTACTGAAGATGTAGGTGAAATTATTCCTAATAGGCCATTGCCAATAAGCCCGAAAAACTCTAGTAATCTCATGTATCCACTTCTAAACATATAAAACATTTGTATATTTCAATTGGCATAGTTGAGATTGAAGAAATATGTAATGTCAATGTTCCTCGAATTATCCTCATATCTCCTCCGTGAATAGAATTTTAATTATTGGTATCTATTGTCGTGAATGAGAATAGAAATCGAATTAAAATTTTCATTTGAAATCCATTGTTAAAGGAATTATGTATGATATAAATATGTAGAAGACGAAATAAGGAGACAATGGCTCCAATAGACATTAGTCATCTAGTTTTGAAGTATTCTTGAAGTTATTGATATTATGGCCGAGTGACATATTACGGGACTTAATTTTCGATATCTTAAAAGTACCCACCTTGATTTATAATCAGAATTTTTAAAAGTGTTCTCAACACTTCTCTTCAACTTGATAGATCATGCAATATGACTTTCATTCTGATGGTTCAACCTTGTGTTATCAGGCGCGACAAATATCTTGACTGTGTGGAAAACGAAAACTATCATTCAATTCAATAAATTGATTTAGATCAGCACTAAAAATTTGAAATATCCATCATGAACATGAAGTAGAAATTCGTGATAAACTTTATTTTCTGATCATGTCATCTTCCTATAGCTAGGTTTACTAGAGAATGAGGAAAAACATCACTGGATTATGATGGACTCGATAATTTGTAGACAACCCGATTTTTCAACAAATTTTTTTTTTATATCAGAAGATAATGAGAGATGAGCAGAAATCTCTGAAGGAGCATAAATACCTCTTGAATATATGTAAACGACAATAAGAATGCAATATCTTATAGAATTCATATTTGTAGTCAAGGAAGTTTTCCCTGCTGAACAACATGGGGAAAGCCTGAAACTATTTATGGGGATCATTCATTTCTCTGTACATTGTGAGAGGTGAATTTCGATCACAGGTGTTCATATAAAAGATAAAAGCCACATCTGAAAAGTCTGAGATCGTTATGCAATATGCATATTGCATTTCGAAAAACAGTCAATAACTCGAAAACGGTTCTAGATGGCTATGAGGAATGATGCATAAAATGAATGTGGTTTTAGAATATCTATCCGAAAAACTCATAATAAACAGGGTGTTTTATTTGAAATAAGAAAGTTGTTACCATTTCCGGTGAAAGCGGAAGTAATTGATATTTAAAAATATATCATAAATAAAGGTTTACTTGGCTTAGGTATATCTCCACATGAAATTTGAAATTGATCGAATAATTATTTCTCCATGAACTTCTAATGGGCACTCCCGGTGTATAGTATATTTATTTTCCTGTTGTTCGGACACAGCATCAGTACTCACTTTGGAGAAGAATTAATATGGGGTAATATGTTGGTGGACACGTTGTTTCGAACATGACAATATTTTCGACTTCTGTGACAATACTTGGTAGGTCGTGAAGAATTCATCCAATTCCAACTCGAAAAGTTTTCGGGTATACGAAAGATAAAAAAAAAACCTGTGAAACGAACCACAACTTTAAAAGAAAACTAGATATCCATGGTGAAACCCACCTTGTAGAAACGGTTTTTTAAGTACAGGTTGATTCACTTATCTTGGTAACCCCAATTTTCTCGAAAACGTCCGAATATTTTCTCATTCTGTGAATGGCGTTTTGAACAAGTCAATGTCGACTTGAGATGCGCATAAAAATCTGCAGTATAAATAAAGACGCCAGGCGTCGCGGCGCTATCAAAATTTTTTTCTCCAGGGACATACCTTTTTTATCATGTCATTCGAAAGGTAATTTCATTGTGAACTTTTTTTTCGAATACAATTTTTATCCATTTCTAACCGTCAGTGATCTGCAGAGTTATTTCTGTTAATTCTATTCCATTTATTTTTTGTCTGTATTGTGGTAGTAGGCCTTGATTTGGAGGCATAGATATGATTTTGCGCGTTGAATTCTAAACAATCTGCCTCTTCGAATAAGATTAAATACGTGGATACAACAAGATGATATAAATATCTCAATGGCAGCGTTGTGACATGGAGCCCCATTTTGCTATAGCCACATTTTTAATCTTATTTGTAGAGGCACATTGACTAGAAAACTGGCCTTCTTGAATACAAGTCACAAAATCATATCTAGGTCTCCAAATGAAGGCATACTACTACAATACAGAAAAAAATTAATGCAATAGAATTAACATAAAATACGCTGCAGATCGCTGACGCTTGGAAATGGATCAACATTGTATTGGAAAAAAAGTTCAGAATGAAATTACCTTTCGAATAACATGACAAAAACGGTATGTCCCTGGAGAAAAAAGTTTGATAGCGTCGCGACGCCTGGCGTCTTTGTTTATTCTTTATGCGCATCTCAAGTCGATATTGACTTGTTCAAAACGCCATTCACAGAATGAAAAAATATTCGGACGTTTTCGAGAAAATTCGGGTTACCAAGTGGATCACCCTGTACAATATTCAATCCTAATAAAATAGAAATAACTAGGAAATACTATTATTCAACAAATCCTCTGAAGAGACTATTATTTTCGATATGTTATTTAAAATAATAATAATAATAATACTGATTACTAGTTACGTCCATGCTTTTTGATAGTGGAATAATATTCACAGGAATTTGGACAAAATATGTATATCAATTTAATTTCCTATTAATACATCGCCAACGTTTCGAATCTTTTGTGATTCTTTTTCAAGGCTAAAATATAAAATATAAACATTAATTCTGAACAAACCTAAGTAGCAAAGATCTGCAACTCACCTCGTATATATTTTCATGGAATTAAATTTGATTAGTTTTACTAGAGATTTGACCGTTTTGGTGTTGAAAGAAAGTCATATTATTCAAATTATATAGATCTGAAAACATCATGAGTATAAGGTCCAACAACACAGTGAACTATAGGGAAGACGTCCAACATTTGAGTGTGATTTATGATGGTCTGATTCTGAACACTAACGATGGGTCTGTCACTTGAGAAGTGTTAATTCAAGTGATAACTCAGAATATTATTTCATTGACAGGCGTATCCACCATAATTTTTAACAAATTTTACTGACTTTTTACCGTTGTTTTTACGTTGTGTCTAGTATCTTGTTTTGATGATTTTAATTTTTGACCATTGCAGAAGAACGGAAAAAATAAAAACGATTGAGGTAGTAATTGTGTACAGAAAAATTGAATACCATCTACATGGTGCTCGATTTGACTTGCGGAACTCACCGGTAGACAGATCTGTTCCTCTCTTATCACATCAACAACACATTACTCATGATGTTTTCAGATCTATATAATTTGAATAATATGACTTTCTTTCAACATCAAAACGGTCAAATCTCTAGTAAAACTAAACAAATTTAATTCCATGAAAATACAATTTTCGAAATTGAACATCAAAATTTCTAGCTCCTCCAAGAATGGAGGTTTGGGCGTTGGGCCAGCAACCCAACACCAAATAAAATGACCAAGTTGCTGAATTTCTCATTCAACAAGCCTTGGAATAACAGTGGTGGTATACAACGATGAACGAGTGAATGGACTAAGTATGAGAATAACAACTTGAACTATACAGGGAATATCAAGCACCAGGGGATCATTATTGCTGAAAAGTTGGAGGATTGAAGATTGAAAATAAAATAGATGGGCAGTTCAGAGAAATGCAAAGACTTGAGAGGCTTGGTGAAGAGAACTGGGTATACGCCACAAGGCTGTTTCTTAATGATATGTACTGTACATTGCAATCATATTGTTAAGCCCAGAATACATACATACATACAAATACGAGGTGAGTTGCGGATCTTTGCTACTTAGGTTTGTTCAGAATTAATGTTTATATTTTATATTTTAGCCTTGAATAAGAATCACAAAAGATTCGAAACGTTGGCGATGTATTAATAGGAAATTAAATTGATATACATATTTTGTCCAAATTCCTGTGAATATTATTCCACTAATAATAATAATGTCTTAATTTCCACCCATACATGTTAACTACTGATCGAAAGATCCAAAAGCATAGAATACAAGTGGAAATCTTGAAGGCCACGAAAAATACGAACAAACGCAAATAATATCCGTTTAGCAAAAATTTTTTCTTCTTCACTTGTTTACCTTTTTGAAATACGCGGTCATTTCAGAATCATCGCCTCTTTAACATTTGAATGTACACTGTGTGCCAAATTGGGTGAGACTGCACTGTATCTCAGCTATTACTGAAGACAGAGACATGCAGTTTTAGAGACCCTGTGTCACCTTTTTGTAAAACATTCAAAGCTACAAATACAGGGCGAAAACGAAAATATGCACTTTTGGAGATTGTATTATTTCTCGGGCCCTGTATAAGATGGAAAAATTAAAACTGCTTTTTATAGATATTTTTACTTAGTCTGTAGTACATAGCACCGTTTCTGAGATTGAGCACAAATTTTTCATTGTTCAGATGGAACATCCTGTATATTTTAACGTCAGATTTTTGCAATTATATTTCTGAATGCACTGATGTAAACAACCTAACCTTTGATGAATTTTGAAGATCAGAAATCATATTCAATAGTGAGATATGAGTTCTACCACAGATGAATAAAATTTATCAATAAATTCCAATGTTAATATTAAAATTTGTTTCGTTTTCAACATTTTCAAGTTCATGTTGAAGAATGATATTTTGAGTTCATGTTTAAATATGATAAAAAAACTCGGTTTGAGTAACATGGCGTTTTGAAAAATTGATAATCAAATTAATGTGTGAAAGAATTCATGGCCTACTATTAAAATAACACTTTTAATATGGATTCTTCTGATTTTAGAAGCTGAGATTCATTGAAGGTTATGTTGGATGTTATGATTCATCAATGTATTCAGAAAATAATTGTAAAAATTTGACGTTAAAATGTACAGGGTGTTCCTTTTGAAAATTAAAAAGTTTGTGAAGGTCTACTAGGCTACTATCTTCACACACAATTCGGGACTGATTATTTCTCGATAAATTTCTGATGGCACTCCCGGAAGGACACCCTGTATAAGTATGTTATTTCAGAAATTATGGCTTTCATTAAAAATCACCATGAAAGATGTGGAAATACTGGAGATAATATGTATCTATGTTGTTAAAATTATTAACCATCACATAAAGTCACCCGAAATTAGTTCGAAATTGCACGCAAAACAATTACATAAACATTAATATTATTTATGGAGTTGTAGTATATTTTATGGTCTATTGAATTATATGATACTCCATTACAAAACTATCAGTTTGATTCAAAAAGGAGAGTTGCAATGCAGGGATTTTTTCAGTGCTGGCTCCTTTTTATTTTCAGTAAGTAGGTATTATTGTAAAGCTATACGTTTCAAATGCTATTTTTACATTTTCAATTATATAATTTTTATAGTTCTGGATCATATATATGGAAAGAAAAAATTTGAAAAGACTGCGTTCGGTCTAGTTGATGTCACGAGATAATCATGAATCCTGCCTTGCATGTAATTTATTAATCTCCTTATTTCTATTGTAAATAACCCACTATTCTCCCTCCCAATTCCTCGATTTTGATATTTTATTACCTTACTGAAGTCTTGAAGACGTTGAAAGTGGGATATTCCGTTTCAAGTCAATATTTCTCTAGATAAAAATACTGGATCTAAATTGAAGATAAACATAATTGTATTTCAGAATACAATGAGAAATAAGTTGTTGATATGATTTGGTTTGCAAGATTACCTTTATTCCAGGGTTACTTTTAAGAAAGAATAGTTACACCAGAAAAATAATCAACGATGCTAAGTTTTGTGAGTATTTTTCTATGTTGGATGAATATAAAAGAAATCCTCATCTGTAAATCTTACAATATTAGTCGGATGTTCAGATGACACGCTCAAAAATGAACATTAAAATTATCATTGTTCGATTCAGAAAGATTTTCAATTATCTATTATATTTCATTCATAGAAACGGTGCAGCCACTTTACTAATCATAAGAAGAAAAAAATAGAGAAAAAAGATCCTAAGAAATGACAAAAATTATGACATGTTAATGAAAGGTTTATATGAAACTAAAAAGTTGCATATCAAAACAATTTTCTTTATGACTTATTGAGAAACCACATGAAAACTCAATTCAACAAAACTAAACCTGATTTATTTGCTTTTCTGAACTTCAATGTTGTGGTGGCAGAAAATACGTACTCCTACTTGTGTTTCGCTAGGTAGATCATTGAGAGTTATCAATACATAAGAATAAGAAGACAGTTTTGGGCTTTAGTAAGTTTTGGACATATCTTAGTTATAACTTCACGGATTACATTCATTGTTTCGAAAATTTAGAATAATTATGAAATTTTATTATATATTTTTGATTCAGTTGTGAAACATATGGAATATTGAGGATGTTATTAGTTTTAAAACTCAATTTCAAATCCCGAAAATTTCATAGAAGTAAAAAAAGAATAAGTGTCAGAATTAGGCATATGTCATTCAAAATGTTATCCCAAATTTTGAGAGGACAGTTTTTCGATGGTATTCCGAATACGATGAATGACTTAGAAGTAATACCTACTTGCAATGGTATAATGTCTCTGACCTTACATATCACCTTCAAATCAATTGTCTCAAATTCTGTCTCCGTGGGCTGATCAGATTATTTCAATTTATGTTGTTGAGAGCTTTGGAGACAGTGGTAAGGGTGGATAAGGGGATAGGTTTTTCAGAGGTAGACCTTACCTTATCTTCTTGAAGAAAAATGTCGAATTGTAGGAAAAATGTTTGAGTCGGTAAATACCGGCCCTAATAAGACGCCCGATAGATAAATATATCAGAAGAAGGGCGATGAAATATCACACACATTTTTAATTATCAGCGGCTTTCATTTTCGCTCAACATATTTTTGAATCATTTAAAGAAGATCAATGCTAATTTCTCTCGTTGATTATAACCAGTCTTTTTTTTTTTACTTTTTTTAGAGCTGCATTTTTCGAACGGAGTAGAATGGAAAAATGATGATCTTTGTGGCCTCTCTTACACCAATCGCATCATCGGTGGCAAATTGGTATCAGATGGGCAGTATCCATGGCTCGCTCGATTGGGTTACACGACAAAAATAAAAGGAAGATACGTTTATCTATGTGGAGGGGCCCTAGTAAATAAAAAATTTGTTATAACTGCTGCACATTGTTTGCAGAACAATGAAAACAAAATGTAAGAATATATATGTTCTTAATTATAATCGAATAGAGTGCATAAAATTAGATGGGGATATTGTGATAAGTTTGAGGTTTTTTCGGTAAAACTTACCTTCGAATGCATTTTTCTTATCCTTGTGAAACTTGATGAAATATACACGAATATATCCATTTTTCAATCTATATGTGAAATGTAGATGTTTATTTTTTCTTTGAAGCATTCCTTAACAAAATTTAATCTTAAAAATTTTTGTAGAGGAGTGGTACGTTTGGGAGAAACAACAATAGTATGCGCCACACCGAATTGCAAGGATCCGAAAGTTCAGCAGATACCAGTGAAGAAAACTCACAGACATTCCAAATTTAGTACAACTAATGGATTTGCTGATATCGCTGTGTTAGAATTAGGACACCCTGCCAAGTTTACAGGTATTTAGTTTTGAACTGTATTAACTTCAAATTTTACCTCAGGCTGTGATATTTCATCTCGTAAAGGCATATTATTTCCATACTTTTACAACCAATTAAAATTCACAAATGTACTTCTAGTTTCTGGTCATAAATTGAAACCATTAGGAATTTGATCAATTTCACGGAAAGACATATTTCACATGCAATTGGTAGTTATTAGAATCGAAAGCTTATTTTCGTCCATAATATTACAATCACATATTGTTCATGTCCGCAACTATAATGAAAACAGTAGATGAATGACTAACTGGGAATAATATTTCACATTGGTAGATCCAATACTTGGTAACTTCTCTATGAAGTTGGCCCCCGAATGTCTAATTATGTAGAGTGCATAACAGTATGGACAACCTGACTTGAATGAATTCATTATCTCCGTTATTGTGGACATTCATGAAATATCCTGAAACAATTTGGCGTGCGTCATATAAATGTTTGAGAAGCATTCCATAAAAAGGTTTGTGAACAAGCAGATGGACCATTTTTTCATGACAGGAGTACAAAATAATTAAATATAATGAGTTAATTTCTTGAACGACTACTGTAGATATATCAATGAATGATAATTACGAAACGATAACAGCTCGTGAAGTTGCAAAATCGAGGAAGAAATAAAACTTTTAATTGAAATTATCCAAAAACGTTCGTTTATTGAAATGAAATTAATTTGTTGTGAATAGATAAGGGAACCTACCAGCAAAGATCTCTTGCTAAAAGGACTTGACGCTTCATTTCACATTTGAAGCAAAATTTGATGGTTTTTTCGGAATTTTCACCTGAAGATGAAACTTTCAGGAAATATTCTCCTTAGGATTTTGCCTTAAAATGCTACTAGCTATATAAAATCTCTTGCTCAGAGGACTTGGGGGCTCATTTCACCTTTGATGCACAATTTGAGGGCTATCTTAAATTTCATCAACAAGTATTCAAGCAAAATTTTCTCCTAAAAAAACGAATCTCATATTTCAACAGAATCTTGAGTGTCAAGAAAATATATAAAAGATAAAGTGAAGGTACTCAAATCGTTTTTGGAAGTACGCTTGAATACTAAGGCAAAACGAAACATCTCTTCATGAAAATTCCACATCTGGTATTATGACTCAGCCAAATCGGGTGTCTGTTCGAAATTTAACGAGAGTTGAGAAATCCAGAAATCTGTGTTTTAATAGTATATTCTAAAACAAGTTGCAGAATGAGCTCCTATTCCAACACGAAAGCATGAGTGTTGGAATTGCCTTCTGCAACGAGTATTAGACGATATTTTCTCTATTTCAGTGAAGTTTTGTGGAAAACCCCCGAAATTTAAATAAAAATTCAGAGTAGTGACTTTTGTATTGTATCTTGGCAGTTGTTGTCACTAACGAAATTCGACAGATTGCGGAATTTGAATTGATTTGATTCGAAAATTGGGTGGATCGGAGGTCAGTACTGACAACCACAAAACGAAAAATATAACTGAAAACAATGCTGTAATGAGTTTCATTTTGCCAACAGAGGACTTATGGGTCAGTGGTTTTGTGGAGATTTTTATTATACCTGGTTTTGGTATGAAGATCACGGTCAAGGGCGGATTTACGGGGGGGTAGAGGGGGTAATTACCCCCCCATGAGTATCGAAAATCTGAAAAAAGGGTACCTACGCAACGTGATGCACAAAAAATGTCATACAATCATTTCAAATTCGTAATTTTTCAAATTTTGTTAATATATTATACTTCGAGCAACAATAATTAAAGGAACAGGAAAATATTCAAAATTTTTTGGTGATTTTTAACAGACTGTATCTCAGTGAATAATGGTCTTATAGGAAATAAAAGAACTTAGTTTTGAAGCTTGAAAACTTAGGTTTCTGAATTTATTGGTTCACAATTTCTCGGAGTACCGGTAGTCATACAATCATCGGATAAAGCAAGAAAAAAAATTGTCAAAATTTTTCGAATATTTTTTATCACGCGCATGGAATAATTTTCTCGAGCTTGACCTATGCAAATGTCACATAACCTATTTATTCAGTTCTAATTTCATTTTAGAGACTTTCAGAAATAACCATTTGTCTTCGAGATATCCTAATTTGAATGAAAAATGCTCCTCTTTCACTCAACTGCCAATATCTCCCAAACTTCTGATCGCCTAGTGAGTACAGAAATCTTTCTGCAAAAGTCTGTTTTGTTCAATTAAGAAGAAATATTTTTTTCACCTATCACATAAACGTGGAAAAGGAGCAAAAAATGCCATTTTACCATTTTTTGTTTAATGGACTGTTTCATCATCAATATTGGCGGAAAAATTAGGTTATGAAAAATTTTTACAGCCTGATGTTCCCCGAAGTCCTCCTCAAATCGGTAGATCGATCTGTTCAGCAGTTCTCTTAAACCGATTGATTGAAATTTTGAAAAAATTAAGGTAACAAGGTTTTTGTTCCTTAAATTTGACCTTATTTTCTTAATCAATCAATAATTACATTATTTCTTCATTTTTCACTCAAATTTTGTTTAAATGAAAAAATTCATTTCTAAAAAATTTTCGTAATTTGGAAAAAAATTAACATTCGAGAATTTCGTTAAATTTTGTTCTTAAAGTAAAATTAGAATAAAAACATGTTTTAATTTGAAAAAAAAATACAAGAAACCATTTCTGACTCACCTCCACTGGAGCTATGGACCTTGGATACATTAAAACCTTAATTTTTCTCAGAAAAAAATAATGGAATTTCAAATTGAAACCCTTAACTTTTTCCGTTTTCCGACACCTGACACCACTTTCAAAAAACAGTTTTCTTGAAAACCTCTCGACTCATTAGGTAAAAAAAACCGATTTGAAAAAATTAGGTCAAGTTTAAGGAAAAAAACCTTGTTCTCCCAATTTTTTCAAATGTTCAATCAATCGGATCAAGAAAACCGATCGATCTACCGATTTGAGGGGGGACTTTGGGGAACATCAGGCGGCCAAATTTTTTTATATCCTAAGCAGGGCAAAATGACACGTTTATGTGATTGAACAAAACAGATTCTTGTGGAAAATTTTCTTTAGAAACAGAAATCGCCTTTCGCCTAGCTTGGTGAGCAGTATTTCCGGAGATATCGGCTGTTGAGTGAATATCTCGAGAATAGTAAAAAGCAAATTAGAGCTGAATGAACAGGTTATGCGACATTTGCATTGGTCTAGCTAGAAAAAATTCTCCGTGAGCGTAGACCAAAAAATTAAAATTCGAAAAATTTTCAAAAGTTTTTTCTTCGTGCTTTATCCGATGATTGCATGGCCACCGGTACTCTGGAAAATGGTTGATCAATGATTCCAGATACTTCTTCAAGCTTCAGAAGTTGGTTTTTTATTCGACCACTCGTCACTGAAATACAAACTGTTTAAAAAAAAAACTTTGAAACTTTTTCTGTTCCTTCAATTGTTTCGCGAAGTGTATTAGCAATGAAAATTTCCTAAGTATGTGGTAAGCAAATACCTTTCAAGTTCAAAAAACCGGAATTCTCTAGTTAGTCGTTCTCAATGGTTATTACCCCTCCCAAGAAAAAAAGCTATATCCGCCCTTGATCACGGTAGCTCTTTTCCATCTGGCTGGGAAGAGACGAAGTCGGAGAACTGCGTTAATCATGCCAGTCAGTATGGAGATTGCGCTGCCCGGGAGCTTCTTCAACATGATGTTCGTAATGCAGTCAGGTCCAGGGGCCTTTTTTGGAGTCGTTGGTTCGATCAGGTCATCCGCTTCTGGTTGCCTACCTGTAATCTCACTCACCTCATTTTCCACTTCTTCCAAGTGGTCTCAGTCGGCTTCTTCTATATTAGTTCTGCATTGTAGTTGCAGACTGTCAGCGACTTCTTCGGCCTTTTCCTCGTCCGTGTGAACGATTCGTCCGGAGGAGCCGTATATTGATGGTAGAGTCTTTCATTCTGTTTTTAGAACTTTAGACATTTCCCATATCGAATTGTCCTTGGTATTTAGGTCCTACAGTTTGTTCTGCTATTGCTCGTTCCTGAACTCTGACAGCGGTTTGCGTACTTCCCATTTGGGACTGTTCGCTGCGGTGCGATCCGATTGAATACCGGAACGACGCGCGATCCTTCTGGCCTTGTTTTTCTCTCTGATCAGTTTCACGATACGGTACGGTATTGGCTACTGAATTCAGGGTTGGTTTTTTAATTGTAGAGGGTTGTTAATCCTCTACCATGGGAATTAGCCACACGGTGGTGTTTTCAGGTATTTATTTCGAAGTATAGAGTGAAGTTGTTTGCGAATTAAGGCTTTCATCATACTCGTATGATCGTAGTGTATTGCTGCAATTCGCTACTACGAAGTCATTTCGAAATGATGAGTGACGAGGAAACTAGGTCGTGCATCGGCCCAGCTCTGTGAAAATTCTGTTCAACTGGGTCGAGATGTTTAATGTAATTAAACATGTGGTGAAAACCTCAGAGTTATTGTAGTAAAAACAACAGATTTGACGCTATTTTTTCTTCCCAGAAAAGGCGACCCAAGGGGGGAGCGATTAATTTTTGTCATACGTCAATGATGGAAACCATACCCCCATCATTTTTTTCACCACGCATATTGGCTCCGTTATCATATCCTTTACCTATGAAGTTTTGCAATGATATATCCATCTCCTCTAATTATTTCATTATATTATCAGTCAAACTCTCAGCTGTGATTTTTTCGACGGCTGAAAAACCAATGAAATGTTCTTCAATCACAGATGTATTTGTACTAAAAAGTTGCTTTTCTTGTTCAATTTTTGACGGGACCAAGGAGTCCACATTGTTACAGCTTTTCAAACTATTCTCTAAATTAATCCATTTCAACAAACAATTTTTGTGCTGTCGACTAGATTCGTAATCACTCAAGTGCTTCCAATCACACATTCTTTCGCTAGATCCAATATTTGTATCAAGTACTAAAGCTCGAGGCAGTTCAGGGCTTCGGGGTAGTGTTGTGCAACTTGGATACTTTTGAGAATCCGATGCTGAATGAAGTATTATGTATTGGATAAATTCATTGGATAGTTGGTATCCAAATTTATACTTACAAAAGCCACACTGAAAAGATAGGTTTGAGAAACTCATGAATTGAATTAATTTCTTAATTCAATGACAGGAAAATTTTTAATTTATTCGAAAAATGAATATGACCTCTAAATGTAAATGAAGAAAACAATGGAAGTTTTTCATCAGAAAAAATAGAATATTACAAAACTGAATCCAATATTTTCATCCCTAATCTCTAGATTCGAAAAAAAAAACCAGATTCTCTGTTATTCTCTACAATGGAATGAATTCATTCATAAGACGATAATTCAACTGAAATTTCGAAGAGGCCGCCAAAGAACGGTCATCAAAAACTACATAATATTTTTTCAATTTTGTTCTGAATGAATGTATCTAAATGTATGTATGTATCTAAATCAATATAAAAATTTGCTCGGGTTGTTGCGTGCGAGGCCCGGGCGATTGCCCCGTTCGCCACCCCCTAAGGACACCACTTCCTTCAGAATTTCAATCCTGAATCTTGTGTCTTTCCTTGAAATATTCCATAGAGCCATATTCGTGAATAACCGTGTATATTGACATAACCCCTCCACCTATCGGACCAGTATTTTTGTCAGGTCTCAAGATTATCATAATTTGGAATCATGAAATCCTCCAAATCAATAGAATCGTTCAAGCATGTCTTAGATAATGCAATTATATCAAACTTACTCTGCTCATTAAAAACTTCGAAACCATTAAACTTAGGTACTAATGATTGTATACAAGGTTGGGATAAAATATGGAACCAAGTAAATATCTTTTTAACGAAAATTACAATATTGACACACTTTCTCATGAATTCTCACACGATCACTATAACCGATCATCATTAATATTTCAATATGATCGCTTTCACTTAAATCAAGCTTGCTTTATTAAAAATTAATTTATGTAAAGTCGACTTTGAACTTGAGCAACAGTTACCGCTACATCGTACTTTGCATACACACAAAATCAATTTGTTTATTGAACATTTTTCTCCGTAATGTAAAGAACTCAAAAGAAGTTGATTAACGTGCGATAATTCCTCGTGTATGAGGATTTTTTACACTAAACCTAGTATGTACGAATTTGAAAACCCAAGTTCTTTCAACATCTGAAGATATAAAAGAGGTGCCATATAACTTGAAATAGCTTAATCCGGTTAACTAGGAAGTATATTATCCATTGAAATATTTTCTTTGCATATTCTTGAAGATTTAATTTGCGTTTTCTCTCTCAGTCTTTGGAAAAAGAAACAATTAGAAAACATTTTTTAATAATAGAAGAAAGGCCCTTGCGTAAAACTTGAGCACTAATTGTCAGGAGCCAAAACTTTTCAAGAAAAAATTGTTGACTTAAAATGAACAAAATTAAAACACTTCGTACTCTGAAGCATAACGTTTCGGGGTCTAAATCAGACTACTTCGTCAGACAATTTTTATTTTTCATATAACTTCGCAGAATTGTGACAATATTTTAATTTTTCTTCAAGATATTGTCACGTTTCTGCGAAGTTGTATGAAGAATAGAAATTGTCTGACCAAAGAGTCTGATTTAGCCTCCGAAACGTTACGCTTCAGAATTCAGATTGTTTCCTTTTTGTTCATTGTTAGGCAACAATTTTTTCTTGTAAAGTTTTGGCCCCTGACAAATTAGTGCTCAAGTTTTAAGCAGGGGCCTTTCTTCTATTATTCAAAATTTTTTTTCAACTGTTTCTTGTTTCAAAGACTGGGAGAGAAAACCCAAATAAAATTTTCAGGAATAGGAAGTATTGTATCAACAGAATATTGAATATCATTTTATATGGAATTTTGCCAAATAATTTTGCAAGAAATTATTGCAAATCTTGTGTTTTCGTACAAAAGGTACTTTTCGAATGAATGCACCTTAACGGAAACTTCAACAAACATAATTGGAGGTTTTGGTCCGAAGGAAATCCTTTAGTTTTATCGGTATCATAATTCCATAAAAAAACTTTTCACAAGTTTTTTGTCAGTTCAAGCAATCCCCCATGTCAGCCCTCAGCCAGTTCCTCCTGAAGATAATGCCTCCACTGAGAGGCCATACAACATCAATCGTCCTTACCAAACGAACTTACGAAATAGTCAAAAATTCACTCGAAGAGGGCTCAACATTGGCTGGGAGAACTACCTTGATCATGAGAGCAATCATAGAAATGCTTAAAACATGTATCAACCCCACTTACTTCCAGGTAGACAACAACTTCTACTAATTGGAAATTGGTCTGGCAATGGGCTCTCTATTATGTCTAGTTCTGGCTGATATATACATGAAAGATTTCGAGAAGAGAGCATAATTAAGATCAATACAATATGAGATAATAATGATATAACAATCAATCTATAAGGTTTGTCTATAAGAAATTGCAAGATTAATCAATCGATACAACATTTACAGTGACAAACTGCTATGAGGAAGCAGGATTAGTGTTCATCAGAAAAATAGGGGATACAACTAAAAAATTATGAGGAATATAACATGAGAGTAATATATATGAATAAATCACTAATCCTTTGGTTTTGAGAAAGCAGGAGGCTTGAGATCTTACTTCCTAGGTGAATCAGATGAATGAACTTGAGAATTTTAATGTTTATAATGGGGAGAACATACCAGTTGATTGGTTTCACCAATATTAGAGGAGATCGCTCAAGGTGAAAAACGGACTGAGGCTGTCAACCACACTCAACGTCTTAAATACTTGATCGTTGAACTAGTTCAGAGAAGTTCAGAAGAGACTGATTTCCATGGTTTGCCTTTGCGATGGGGGTTCTCATCCATCTGAAACTCGAGAACAATAATTAGCACGAGTTATGAGAGGTGAATATTTGAGAAATGAAATGACCTGATCAAAAGAATGGGATGAACATGATAAATTAGTAAATCAGTATTCATTACCAAAAAGAAGGACTTCTTAGAGGATACAAATACCATAATTTAACGCAATAGAGATTTCATTTGAATAAAGCGAGAGATTATAACCAGTAATTTCATAAATTTTCATGATCTTAAACGTGGACACATTTTCATACCTTATGAAAAGCATGAAAATAACATGGGAATGCAACTATTAATAATTTACCAATCACTTGAGTTAATCCCAAAATATTTGGCCTGCCTGTGGCTCCTCTATTATACAAGATGACCTCGACTCCATTTCACGGTGGTGTGAAGACTGGCAGCTGCCGCTCAATGGTGGAAAGTGCGTTGTTCTCTACATGGGTGCTCACAATCTGAGTATCATCCCTGTCTCCAGCAGCCATTGTGACTTGGGTGTAATAATAATAGTAATAATAATAATAATAATAATGTCCGAAGGGTACTCACACATGATTGAGCCGTTGATAAATATCCCGACTTAGTTATGCCAAACCAGGAAATTCCTGTGGAAAAAAAATTAATAATAATAATAATAATTAAAATAATAATAATGATAATAATAATAATAATGGATGACAACATTGATAGAACCTACAATAAAAAAAAAATAAATATGAACACCTAGGCGACTGTATAAAGGATCAATGGCATATACAGAAGATCATTATAATGCCTATAATGATTTCAGCAAACGGTTTAGTACACCGAAAAACTGTCAAACATCTAGAAGAGTTTAATTTAGACAAAGGTGTGCTGAACTGGATGCAGAAGACGGTGATATTGGGGACTACAGCTATTGTGCGTCGAATAATTTCAAGCTCGTAGCAAGCATACTAGCCTTGGGACCTAGTCCCCGGCAAAGTACTGTTTTCACAATCCTGCACGCGCAGTGAAAAAAAAAATAATAATAATAATAACGACGACGATACAATTTCTTCCTCTCAGAAGCAGGTTATTCTGGGCACCATCAGAATCGTCGGAAAATTCCTGCAGGGTCCATCATAGCAGCTGCATTTGTCTTGGTTAAGAACCCGGCAGATGCGTTTGTCCCGTTTAGAAAGCGGTGGTAAAAAAAATAATAATAATAATAATAATATATAGAAACAGAAGGTTTCATGTGTGCGATACAGGACCAAGTCATACCTACACGGAACTATCAGAAATATATAATGAAGACCCGCATGGACAACGACAAATGCAGAATGTGCAAAGCAACATCAGAAACAATCCAACACATTACATCAGGATGCCCAAGCTTAGCACCAACAGAGTATTTAAATAGACACAATCTCTCTGCTAAAATTCTTCATAAATACTTAGTCCAGAAATTTGAAATAAAGACGATAGACGAACCATATTACAAATACACACCTGAACCAGTCAACGAGAATCAGGATTACAAAGTATATTGGGACAGAGCAATTATAACAGAAAAAACAATCATGAATAATGAACCGGACATAGTGATAATAAATAAGATTGATAAGACCACAACTTAGTTGATATTGCACACCCCCTGGATCATAACCTACAAAAAACAATAACAGAAAAAATCAGGAAATACACAGACCTTGCCGAAGAAGTAAAGTCAATGTGGAAGATGGAAAAGGTTTATATACTACCCATTGTCATTTCGGTCACAGGACTCATACCATCGGAGCTGCCGAAAGAATTGAAAATACACGACTTGCCTGCCCATTTGATAACAGAAATGCAGAAATCAACATTAATGGAAACATGTAGGATTGTGAGGAAAATAATAAAAGAATAAAAAACGTCAACAAGGAATGAGATTGCGAAAGCCCTCATTACCTTTACCCATGCAAACACCTAAGCATGAGAATTGAGGATGATAATAATAATAATAATAATAATTTATTAATCCTCAGAACAACATATTTACACAATAAATATGAAAATAAAATTATATATAAAATATGAATACAAAAATTAACTATTATGATCAAAATATTCCTCAACAGAGTAAAAGCATTTAGTCAATAAATACTGTTCGACAGATTTATTAAAACATCTTATAATTTCAATTCTCCTTAACCCAATTGGAAGTGCGCTTATAGTTTGATTCCCATATATCTTGGTGATTTCTCATATCCAGTCAGGTTGTGATGAGGAACAGTTAGATCATGTGATTGCCTTGTTGAATGATCATGATTGAAATTTAGTGGCAGAAGTTTATTTTAAAAAATTTCAGTAATTTTTATATATAAATACAGGGTAAAGGTAAAATTTTAAGTCTTCTGAATAAAGGTCTACAAGATGTTCTTAGGGGAAACTCCACAAATAAATCTGACTGCTTTTTTTTGTTGCTTGAATACAAGCTCACTATGGGCAGCAGCACCCCAAAAACAAAATACCATAAGTTATTCTAGAACGAAAGTGGCTAGAGTAATATGACATGCATATATTATCATTCGTAGTAGTTCTTAATCTAGATATTGCATAACATACGGAAGATAATTGGGAGCAAAGGTTGTTAATATGTTCTTTCCAGTTGAGGTTGGAGCCAATTACAATTCCTAGAAACCTTGTGATCTCTACCTGTTCTATAGATTTAGGGTCCTTTCGCACCAAGCCAGTCCAGTTTAGTCGCATCCAGTCAAGTCTTGTCAAGTCAAGTCACGTCAAAATTTCTTTTCGCACCTATTCTTGACCATTCGCAATTTATACGATCGTTCGCATATTTTACCTTTGAGAATGACAGATGAATCTGTATTTTTGACCGTCCGCATGACATACTACGTACATTTTTATGTTCTGTGCTTAGGACCGTTCGTATTTCACTGCGAGTGGTTTTGAGAACTCGCAAATATTTGACAGTTCAAATGATATCATTGACATTGAATTTGAAAGTTAGCTGTTGGATTTCACCGATATTTACCTATATTGTCCGCATAGCTCGAAATTTGAGCTCACAGTACTGCTGATATGTAAATCTATGCCATAAACCTTCCGAAGTTGTCAAGAATGCCGCTTTTGAAACGCAAATCGCCATTCGTAAAAGTGCGTATGCGTGGAGTTGCGAATGATTTCAAGAATAGGTCCCCTGGTCGCATCACGTCGCGTCAAGCGTCAGTGTTCTGCAGAATTTGTATCACGATGGATGCACTACTTCGGGAAATAATTTTACGGCGGTTACATAGAATAAGAGTATGAAGAATCAACATTTGTATTGGGTTCATCCAAGGGTTCATCCAATGCACACAAGGAGACCAGTGCTCGGTTCTTTTCATAATTTATTTCCGGACTTACTGGATAATCCAAAAAAAATTTATAATTACTTTCGTATGAGACCGGAATTGTTTCCTCAATTTAGAAATTTGATTGCTGAGTGTATCCGAAAAGAGAATACCAACTATAGAGCTGCCATTTCACCAGAAGAATGACTTTCCTCTCCATATAGCAGCAATAAAATCCCGATGTCTGTGCTTCTGGTGTTTAGGATCATATATTGGCTCGTTTCCCTGCACCAACACAATTAATGCATCCACGTCCATTGTACATGTACACGCGACTGTCACGACTGGCATAAAAATTTTCGACCAGCTGAGTCGCAATCAGTCTTAACAAGTTTTGACGCGATTGGACTTGACGCGACGCGCCTAGTGTGAAACTAGATTTCACATTGCATTTGTTTTTAACGATAAGTTGATCATTCTAATCCTGAAGCGTCCGATTTGACTTGACTCGACTGGACTGGACTGGCTTGGTGCGAAATGGGGCTTAGAGTTAATCCTTATTAAAAAGCTTTTATTCTTATGGTCGCTGGTGTTTATGAAGGAGAATACAGTTTTACTGATATTGAGGAACAGCTCATTCTCAGAAAACCAATTTGCTAAACTACTGAGTCTTTCGTGTGAAATTAATTGAGCTACGTGATCAGACTTTCCGGTACAGAGAAGAGTATTATCATCAGCAAATATCACCAGGTTTGATGGGTCAGCAATTACATCAGGTAAATCGTTGATAAATATCAATAAAAGGAGAGGACCCAATATGGATCCCTGCGGAACACCATATTTTATATCAACAAGCGATGAACGCACTCCATTAATTTCAACGAATTGCATTCGGCCTGACAGATATGAATGGATTTATTGGTTTATATGGCCTCTCAATCCAAGTGAGCTCAGTTTCTTTAAAAGGTCGTACGACACTAAATCAAACGCCTTGCTCAAATCCATGTTGGGCCTATCCTTAGAATGATGGTATTTCATATTCTAAGGTCCTACCATATTCCTCATGCTGTTGTCAAGGTCAGAAGATCTTTATTTCTAATCTAGAAACTAGAAAGCATTTGTGTGTGACTCTTGACGTGCGCGGCTCTGTACCGAAACTATGCGCAGCCTATTATAGAGTTCGCCGGCCCCGTTTAGCATCCAACGTTGTGTCGCGATTTAGCTTTGCTCGAGGGTCTTCAGGGTCGTGCTACGCGTTTACCATACAGTATCTCGCGCCCTTCATAAAGTGAAAGACTCTTCATTATGAACTTACCTTCTTTTGTGGACCGCAGCACTTGCGGTGACCTAATCGTAACTTCGAGCCTGGAATGAAATGTTTGGTGATAGTATATGTAAGTTGTTCACGTTGAACACCGATGGCCGTTTGCGAGGTAATGCTTTCAAACTCCGCAAAGAAGACTTCAAGACAGTGCAAAGACAAGACTTTTTGAGGAACCGCGTGTTCGGGTTCTAGAATGCTTCACCTTCTGTTGTGGTTGAGTCAGTGTCAGTGACACTTTTATAATTTTTTTTTGTTGACCTTTTGGATTCACATGTATATATAATTTTTTTTTTGTTCGGTCAGTTTATAGGCATTGATTAAACTCTTCTCTTTGAAATAATAATAATAAATAATAAAATAATCTGTCAGTTGATTCACAGAGTAAGGCTTATTTGACGCTAGTAGTCAATCAGCTGACCATAGAGACATACTTGCAGTGGAGTGGACTTGGCGATGCGACAACCATAGGCGTAGATGGAGATGAGGTTAGAGGGGTGCATCGTTCAATTTTTAACAGATTGACTAGCTCAACTGTTAGAAACAGAAAATTTCAAGCTAGACTAGCATGCTTGGCACGAGGATCACAACATGAGATTGGTCGATGCTTCAATAATATCAAAGGAAGAACGATGGAGAAGGAGTAAATTGAAAGAAGCCTCCATGACTATGACTCCAAACCCAATCAGAAGCTCCCTTGAAACAAAGAATGTCTGGGTGCCTACACTAAGATCTGAATTGACTAAGAAGGAACTCGGCCCAAGGAAGCAACTAATCCTATACTCGAACCAGACCTGACTTTACATAACCTACTGTCAGAGATGTGCAGAATGAGTTTTAAAATATATTTAAATACGTAATGCAAATGCTTTTTTCTGTATTTCAAATATAAAATATAAAATAGTTTTCTGTTTTATATTTGAAATACCAAATGTGAAAAAAGAATTTTCATAATACCTTACTAAAATAAAATACCTTTACTTTTAAACTTTGTTTATTCCATAAAATTATAATAAATTTTTTAATCTAGAGGAGTGATCAAACCTACTTGACAGATTTTTATAGATTTTATTTTTTTTCGCTCTAAACGAACAGTTCGCAAAAAAAACATTCCATCACAATGATTGAAGATATACACACAAATTTGTGGCAATCTTTCCGACAAAAAATTTGAAAATTAGCGTGTAACTCAAAAATCGCTCTAAGTGGTTGCGTACATCATACATCATATTGGAGTACAATTGAACGAAGAATTGAAATATTTAAAAATATACAGGGTGTTACATTTGGAATAAAAAAGTTGACTTTCGTTTAAGATGGAACCGAATAGATATTTTACAATTTGAGGTCATATACTCTGAAACAAAAATACAAAATCTTGAATTTCTGATTCAATTGCTTCCCCGGAAAGAAGTAATGAAACACTTAAAAAAATCACTCTGTATATCAATATAAGACAAGTCTACGTCTTTTTATGCTTTTTTTCGCTCAAGAGCATCAGGTTTTAATGCGAGATAATTCAAATCTATGTTCGACACCATTATTTAGAAAAAAAAACGGCAAAAACACTATTTCCTACGGGTTTGCATAAAAAAAAGCACAATATGCGAGTAGCGCATCCAGGTGGGGAACCTGGGGCAACGTCACCCCACCCCCCAAGGCCGCCTCTAAAATTTTGCTTCTCTTCCTAGCATTTGACAAAGTGAAGCTAAAATAATTACATAAATATTTCAGGAGATGGTATTTCGATTGAAATCTACTACATATTATATGGGTCAAAATACCAGTAACTTTTTGCTTTTGAAGATCTAAAAGGTCCCCTCGAAGTTCGCCCCCCAAGAGTTGGGCCTGGATCCGCCCCCGCAATATGCATTGCCCAACGACCCAGCATCCATTGCTATTTAGATCATAACATTGCAGTTCTGATTGATGATGATTGAAGCATTGAAGCTAGCGTCAATCGATTGACTATATTGTTTCATTTAAATGATTGACCATTTAGGGCGTAGTCAATAAGTTATGTAAATTATGTATATTATTGCACACATATTGATAACTTTTTATTCTCCTAATTTTTTTGATCGAAATCATCTTCTCTTACGACTGCTAAGTGAAAGAATTTGATGGAATTCGAATTTTTATTTTCCAGAGTGGGTGAGACCAATATGTCTTATTAATCGTGAGTTAGCTAAACTTAACGAAAAAGCAACAGCAGCAGGTTTCGGAATGGAGAATTACATTACTCGAGAGAGACCAGATGGAATGAAGGAAGTTTTGATGAAGATTATTCCGGGACAACAATGTAAGAAACGTTTTCCAACTTCTAATTTCAACTCGAAAAACTACATATGTGCTGGCGGCGAGAAAGGAGAGGACACTTGTAATGGGGATAGTGGTGGACCACTCATGAAGGTTTTCAATTTCCACGAGGGGCCTCGAATGTATTTGGTTGGAGTAATATCGTTTGGATCTACCAAATGTGGAGTTGGAGTGCCTGGTATTTTTACTTCAGTACATTTTCACTGGAATTGGATAATGCAAAAAATATCCAGCTAATATTTTCACAATGAACTCAATTTCGAAACCAAAATAAAGAAGTATTTAAGAGTATGTTTTTTTCTATTTTGTTAATATGTTAATACTCACACCATATTTCACAATTATTTTGAAGAAACAAATCAGTGAATTCTTCCTCCTACGAAATTAGTTGTGGTAATTGTTGAAAGGAAATTCTAGAAGATTCTCTTTATTTTAAACATACACAATACACACTGTCGTCTTGAATATATTCTTTTTACCTCTAAGACACAGAACACTTCCTGTCATAGACCCTAATATAAATTCACTAACTTAACTACTTGCATATTGAACTACTGAACATGACGGTGTCGTATCTGCAGTGCCCTCTATATACAAGTAAACAAAATTGTACAACTAGGCATCTGCATTAACAATTGTAACGTTAAGTTTTTGCATACGCTTTATGCTAGAATTTCCCCTTTACAGCTGAGAATCAACCACTTGATCGAAGCTCTTTTATGACGAGCCTTGCGAAGCGCCGCTTCGGGGCACTACCTTCCTCTTCTTGAAGTGTTTCGTCGTATTTTTGAACCCACATAACTTGAGTTTGAAATAAACCAGATGAACAATATTCTAAGGATATGATGTCAATAGTGGATTTATCGAACGTACAAAGTTTCAATTGCATAGCTTCTACACTTCAGCTTTTATGGATATTTTGTTAATTTTTTCTTAGATAATAATTAAACTAAATATTATTATTTCAAGATCTAATTCGAGAGATATCAGTTCACAGTCCTTATTCCACCAACAACGTGCGAGATGCAGAAATATAGGTTACTATACCCACCTAAGTTCAAGCTGCGATTGTGATGTATTTGCGAATTGCCATCACAATGGGTAATGAAACATGGGAAATTGTGATTGTGGTTATTACTTACGAATATTTTCAGAATTCATAACAAGCGAACCTTCCTATCAATTTTCAGACCACTCCCGCATCAACATTTTTGAAAGACTAACTTATTCATCCTCCGATTCTAAGGGTTGGAGAGTGAGAGTTTCAAGTTTTAGAATTTTTCCATTGTTGGTGTACTAATACCAGAGCAAATTTCAACTTCATAGGATTTCAGGAACTACCCCAACAGCGAGTCAGTGACTAAATCGGGTGATATCTATAAACTCTCAAGTGTAGAAGCAAGTCAATTGAAACTGAGTGTACTATTGACATGATATTCTCAAAATGTTGTTCATCTGGTGTACGCCAAACTCAAGTTATGATGGTTCAAAAATACGAGGAAACACTTCGAAAAAAAAGGAATACACCCTGTTATACAATAGTTCTTATAGTAACGAAACAGTCACTTATTTTGACCAAGATGTATAGTTTGTACATCTCCAAGTTTCGAATATACCTAAAACAGAAGTGTTACGGGTGGCATCTAAACATTCCGTACCCCGATTTGGCACTTTGTGTGAATAGCGTAATTCCATTGGCGACTCGAGACCTTCTCTGTTTGAGCGAGAGAGTGCGCATTGAAGTGTAGCACTGCGTTAAACGTCGTACGTATTTATATCTTCTCAAGTCGTAGTTGTTGAGACGACGCGAAAGTTTTGGAGTCTTGATTGTTTTTGTTTTTGTGCGAGGAGTGGCATGGATAATGCAATGAATTAACCAACTGCTTATGAATATTGTGAAATAGGGCCAGAAAAATATAGGGCAAATTTATTGAGCAGGGACGATGTGGATAAGTGGATGGAAGAATTCATTACGATAACGAACACCAATTGACAAAATGTGAATCCAAAAGAAATACACAGCACATTACAAATCACTCATTCCCTTCTTCCAATTATCAAGGATTTTCTTAAATTATATCATCTTACTTTTTTCACTTATTTCGAAATAAATTTATAACAAAAGGAAATATCACTACTTCATTGACATTATGCATGTTGACAGAATTGCGGGAAAAACTCGAAATTCCTATCTGCTTCAACCTTCAGATAAGTACAATGAAGAAAAAATCATAATGTAATGATAATGAAAAAATTTTGTTATGCTAGAATGAAATAATTTTAAGAGATAAATAAGAGGAATCTTGACACAAAAACTGGAAAATTTATTTAAAATTATATTGGGAAAGGTGAGGGATCTGTGAAAGGTTTTGCTTCTTGCATGCGAAATTCCAAAGACTCTCCTGGCCAAACTTAGTGCAATTTAGTATAATACTGAAGCTTCCCCCACACTTTTAATGACGTAATCAGAGTTGACTCTGATTCTAATTAATGAGCGTTATGTCCCCAATAACCCCCTTTTCTTCATTACCTCTATGGACTCATGACTCATCTGTTCTCACGTAATTAATGAACGTTTCTTTTTTCGTTGACCTCGAAATGATTGTCAACTTAAACACACACGAAATCATCCGTCAATGACCCTTATGACGGTTTATGAACGTCGTTAATCCATTTTAATTTCATCCTTATTAATGCTTGATTCTGCATTTCAATGGGTAATTGTCATGGACAACCAAAGATGAAATTCCGAAATCTCACAAAGATAATTGCATTTCTGATCTGAGTTACGCATTTCCAATATAAGCAGATAAGTTTCCGCTGATATTTACCTGAGATACGTCAACGGTTCCAATCAATTTGGTTATACTAAATTCATGAATCATGTTTTGAAAAATTACATACTTTTTGTGTTCAAATATCCTTATTTGATTATTTTGGACGGACGGAACAATTTTGCAATCTATTCGTTTATCAGCTATTAATGATCTTGAACTATTGATGCGCTCGATCCGTTAACACGTTATTATTATTAATATTATTATTATTATTTATTAACTTCCATTAGACTTACAAAAAATAAGTATAGGAATATGTCAGCAGAACAAAGTACAAATATAAAAGAATAATTCAAACACAAATCACAAACAAATAAATTGACTCAAAACTGGTACAATAAATACTCATCTATGGAATAAAATGAGCCAGCTATTAAAATTTTTTTAATTTCACTCTTAAACTTAGGTAAGCCTGTTATTGACTCCAGACAGTGTGGAAGTTTATCAAACAATTTGACTGGCATTACCACAGGAATTCTCGCAGTTAATGCGAGTCTGTGCTGTGGAATATTCACGTTACCAGTACACCTAAGATTGTAAAAGTTATTCACGTCTCGAGTCGTGCCGAGAAGTGTGGGATCACTCTTAACAAAAATGAAGCATTTGAGTATGAACAAAGATGGTAACGTTAGGATCCGCAGTTAATAAACTAGTTGATTAAAAAACTAAAGTTTGATTATTAAGTAGTAAGAAATGATTTCAGTCTGAAAATGTTCAACTGAAACCCAACAATTCCAATTCACCAAACTAATCAAGATTTGTCTCCTGGATTTTTCTGGACAGTTATTGAAGTAATCTAATGTTCATGTTTAGTTCATGTTCATTAGTTCTTCAAACTACACATTTTCAGTTTCTTGAATAGTTTTTTTTAGAACTTGGTACCATGTCTTCATCTCAAAAAGGTGGGTAGGTCAGATAAATCTGTGTGGTAGCTATTTACTGGAAAACCTCATGCTAGGCTTAATACATTCACAATGTAAAATGACTGAATAAAGTAACCAGTAAAGATTCATTCATCTATTGGAAAAAAATCCACTCTTAATAAGCCGATATATACGTATTGGCTGAATAGAATCCATACTTCCATACTACATACTAGTCCATACTGATATTATAAATGTGAATGTCCGTGTGTTTGTTTGTCCTCTGTGGACTCAGGAACCAGATGACCGATTCTGATGAAACTTTCACTATATTGTAGACAATTTTTTTGGGAAGTTTTCATGTAGGGTTCATCCCTATATAACGAAGAAATAAGAAAAAATATCGACTTTTCATAAAAAATTCCGGAACTTTCCGGCTTTTTCATGCGACGCTGCGTAAACTATAAGAGATTGAGAAAGATGGTCAAAGACAATTTTGTAGTGCTCGAAAAGTTCAATGAAAAAGTCCGCGACGGCATATATCTAACTGCCGAAGACAACCCACGATAGCCATTTTTATCAATTCAATCAATATTAAAATGAATGTGACTGTTATCTGCGGCTTTTATTCCTGATGAAAAATGCTTTTTACAGTATAGTTTTCCAATGGATACTTTGAAGTTACAGTAGGTTGAACGAGTGTGAATTTGATTATTAAATCTATACGCGACATCGTTTTGTCATGTATAAACGTGCTGTCTGTCCTTTGATACGAGGTTATGAATGTGGGGTTGCGGACCTATCAGTACCGTTTTAAATTGAAATATAACGCGAGCGGAGCCACGGGTATGAGCTTGTGATTACTAGAGCCAAAAAGAGCACTTGCACTGAACTCTCGGTTACTGTACATATTAAACATTTCGCACTCGAACTGTGATTGGTTTCTCAATTCGTACTCGTCTGACCAATGACATAGCGCTATTCGAGCTAGGTGCCAAATCCAGGTATGGAATGTCTAGGATGCTTACGGGTGCCCTAGTTAATCACCTCATTCATAGGGTATTTTCAAAGTTGAGTATTTCTTTGGACAGGTAGAACTCATCACAATATATCATTTCAAAGTATCTCCATCATACAATATATTCAATATGAAAAAATGGAAGGAATCTAGAGCATCAATATTCTTATACTTTTTATTCATTGGATAATTATCACTTGTTATGATTCAGCACGCATTGCGGCAATTTGTTTTTTTCAGAATGTTCACCACCTTCAAATTTGAAGTGTTTGAGACGAATGTGTCATGTATGTGCCACGCTGGTTTGGTGGGCGCTCTCACTGGGACCTTTATTTTTTATCGTGGTGGGGTGGTTATTTGATTCTTGATAGATCATTAGTTTTTTACTCCATTGAAGATGGTTCGTTCATCTATGGGAGACAATTTCCCTTAATCAGGGCCCCATAACGGTCTTCAAACATTATTTTGTTTTTTTTTCTGCTTCTGTCTTTTTTCATTCATCTTGATGCCCCTCAAGATTCTTTGATATTTAATATTTTCAGTGAATTTATAATCTAACACATGCGGATTAGAGGTGCGTCAAGTTGGTGACTCACTAGTGGAATTTCGATATGAAAATATTTTGGTTTAGTTGAGTTTAGTTTAGTTTATTTATTGGCAAAGTATTACACTGAAGTGCTTTTACAGGTTCAGATATACAAAAAAAGAGAGAGGAAAAAAAAAGAAGTACAAAATAACATAAGCTCGTTAGGTAAGATACAATACATAGACAGACATCAAGTACACAGACGAATACATTCACATATTAAAGTCGCTTTCTAGATACTCCTCGATGGAATAGAAGGCATTTCTCAAGAGATACGCTTTGACTTTGGTTTTGAAATTGTTAAAATTTAGGTTTTTTATCTCTATTGGAAGAGCATTAAAAAATTGTTTGCCGTAGTAATCGGCGCTCCTTCTTGTTCATTGTAACCTGTGGTAGCTGAGGACTAAATTTTCTCTATTTCTAGTAGAGTATGAGTGAATATCACTATGAGATTTGAAGTTGACTAGGTTCAGTTTTATGTAGGTTAGACAGTGAAATATAAAAGTACATGGAAGTGTAAGGAGTCTCAGCTCTGCAAAACTATCTCTACAACAATCTCGATATTTTAGACCTGCGACGATTCTGACACAACGTCTCTGTAATTTAAAGATTTGAACAGTATTGGGGGAATGACCCAAGTTTAAGATTGCATAAGATAAATTTGAATTAAAGTATCCATGGTAAGCAGACAGTAGGGTGTCCCTGGTCATCTTTATTCTGGGTCCACTGGAGTATCGGGTCTGAGGGGTGATAACGCATCAACGTGGTGGGAATTTTGTGCTCATTTTATGCCAATTTGTGCCGTATGTTACGAATTTTGTGCCCATTCAGTTTTCGAGATATTTCGAAATTTCAATATGAGTCACCAACTTGACGCTGTGACTCATATATTGAATTTTGATATGGAAATATTTCAGGAATTTTGTGCTCATTTTTTGCCAATTCAGTTTTCGAGATATTTCGAGTTTTCACTATGAGTCACCAACTTGATGACTCTGTGACTCATATATGGAATTTTGGAAATTTTCTTTTTTCGATGAATTGTGTCTATTTTGTGCCAATTTGTGCTGTATATTATGAATTTTGTGCCCATTCAGTTTTCGAGATATTTCGAGATTTCTTTGACTCAAGCGTCAAGTTGGTGACTCACATATGTAATTTTGGAAATTTTCTTTTTTCGATAAATTGTGCGCATTTTGTGCCAATTTGTGCCGTAAGTTACGAATTTTGTGCCTATTCAGTTTTCGAAATATTTCGAGTTTTCACTGAGTCAAGCGTCAAGTTGGTGACTGACATATGGAATTTTGGAAATTCTCTTTTTTCGATAAATTGGGTCTATTCTGTGCCAATTTGTGCCGTAAGTTACCAATTTTGTGCCCATTCAGTTTTCGAGATATTTCGAGTTTTCGCTATGAATCAAGCGTCAAGTTGGTGACTCACATATGGAATTTTGGAAATTTTCTTTTTTCGATAAATTGTGTCTATTTTGTGCCAATTTGTGCCGTAATTCTATATGACTTCAAAAGTAGAATATTAGTTTTTTTGAACTGATAAGTGATGATATGAATGTGTCAACAGCGTAGATGAACCTATATATTCATATATCAACGTAAACATTATTTGAATTGAACTTTGTAAGTGACTAGGTACCTTTTATTGAATATGAAGAAGATTTGAAACGTCGAACATTAGAAACTTGGTTTTCTGTACCTCAACCGAATATTATGATATCAGACTAATATTTTTTGTGTAAATCATAGAGAAATACGAATAACGTTCGTGAATGATTTCCTAAACGAGTATTTATCCATCTTCCTCAAGAAAAACTAGGAATATTCCGAAAAGTGAAGGAGCACACAATTCGTAACATAAAAAAAATGATCAAATTTCCAAATTAGTGACACACAGTGATAACTCGAAATATCTCGAAAACTGAATGGGCACAAAATTCGTTACTTACGGCACAAATTGGCACAAAATAGACACAATTTATCAAAAAAAGAAAATTTCCAAAATTCCATATGTGAGTCACCAACTTGTGCTTGACTCATAGTGAAAACTCGAAATATCTCGAAAACTGAATGGGCACAAAATTCGTAACTTACGGCACGAACTGGCACAAAATAGACACAATTTATCAAGAAGAGAAAATTTCCAACATTCCATATGTGAGTCACCAACTTGACGCATGACTCATAGTGAAAACTCGAAATATTTAGAAAACTGAATGAGCACAAAATTCGTAACTTACGGCGCAAATTGGCACAAAATAGACACAATTTATCGAAAAAAGAAGATTTCCGAAATTCCATATGTGAGTCACCAACTTGACGCTTGACTCAGTGAAAACTCGAAATATTTCGAAAACTGAATGGGGACAAAATTCAAAACTTAGTGCACAAATTGGCACAAAATGAGTACAATTTATCGAAAAAAGAAAATTTCCAAAATTTCATATATGTGTCACAGCGTCAAGTTGGTGACGTCACAATGAAAACTCGAAATATCTCGAAAACTGAATGGGCACAAAATTCATAATATACAGCACAAATTGGCACAAAATAGACACAATTCATCGAAAAAAGAAAATTTCCAAAATTCCATATATGAGTCACAGCGTCAAGTTGGTGACTCATAGTGAAAACTCGAAATATCTCGAAAACTGAATGGGCACAAAATTCGTATCTTACGGCACAAAATGAGCACAAAATTCCTAAAATATTTCCATATCAAAATTCCACATATGAGTCACAGCGTCAAGTTGGTGACTCATATTGAAATTTCGAAATATCTCGAAAACTGAATGGGCACAAAATTCGTAATATACGGCACAAATTGGCACAAAATGAGCACAAAATTCCCAAAATATTTTCATATCGAAATTCCACTAGTGAGTCACCAACTTGACGCACCTGCGGATTAGGGCTTTTCTCTTCATATTATGTTGATATTCAATACCCGAGTTTGGTAACACCCTTCCAGAGGTGATAGCTTTTTTCAGTCAAGTGACTGCATATCGACACAAATCGTGTGGATTTGTCTAAAATTGATTAACGGGACAGAGGAGGTAAATGAAGATAATTATGTTCTATAGCTTGGCAGCAATTTGAATATTCAAATATCCTAAACTCTAAGTTTGCATAAAAAAACACCACTCTTACATAATGAAAATTTTCAGCAGTTAGTAGGTCTCGGACATTTAAAAATAGGTAGGCCAAATGTATATGATGAAAAATGACGAATCTATAAACCGTATGTAGCAGTACATTATTATATTTACTGTCTTGATAGAGAGAGCTAAAATAATAGGAGAGAGCAGGGATGGAAGTTCCGATTTTCAAATAATATGAAGTTTTTCCATGCGAATGAAGGAAATCAGTTCAACGCAGAATCTTACAATCTAGGTAAAGGATTGTGATACATCATTTGAAAAGAAATTCAATTTTCTTTCAGTATTTCTCAAAATATCCAATTTGACAAAATGCACTTTCAACCGTTTTTGAATGTCTGGATAAACCATCGGATTTTTATGACCCTGTATGAAAAGAAGTTTTTTTTATAACACTTGCATGATGCATAGAATCTTAGCATTCTGCATACGAAATTTCAGTCTTCTAAGATTAATAGTAATGAAGTAATGGATGTTTAACCAGAGCTATGTTATGCATCAAGAAGGAAGAAATCATTTTATTACTCAGGAACCGCTGAAGATGAATATAAAAAAGTGATACCAAAAGAATCGAGTTTTTACGATGAATAGAAAAGTGCAATGGTACTCAGGGTGTGCCATTTGAAATAACAAAGTAGTTACTACTTTCAATGAGTTTTTGCATTCCGTTCTCCGTAAAAGTCTAACCTACCATCGACCGTGGATCACCCTGTATATTAGAAAGTATTAAATGCTGTAACGGCTCGTCAAGGTAGGCAGGGTCGACCAGGCTCACTCTAAAATAATAAAAAAATATAAAGTGATAATTAAAATTCAATTCGTTCAATCTTATTCTGAATTACCGATTTCAATATTCAGATTCTCTGTAAATCTCATATTTTCAGTTAGAATAGAAAAGTATAACAAACAAGCTCATACCCGCGCCTTCGCTCGCGTTATAGTTTAATTTAAAACGATACTGCTAGGTCAGCAACGAAGGAGAGACTGCACGCGTATACATGACAAAACGATGTCGCATATGGATTCAATACCTACTGTAACTTTCAAAGTATCCATTAAAAAATTATACTGTAAAAAGCATTTTTCATCAGGAACATTCACACAGTCACATTTATTTTTATATTGATTTAGTCCATGCCAGTCCAAAGCCCTCTTCAAATTGACCATTATTTAGGATTGCATTGAAAATAATAAAAATGACTATCGTGGGTTGTCTTCGGCAGTTAGACATATGCCGTCGCGGATTTTTTTCATAGAACTTTTCAAGCACTACAAAATTGTCTCTGACCATGTTTCTCTATCTCTTATAGTTTACGCAGCGTCGCCTGTAAAAGCCGGAAAGTACCGGGATTTTTCATGAAAAATCGATATTTTTTCTTGTTTCTTCGTTATATAGGGATAAACATTACATGAAAACCTCCCAAAAAAATTCTCTACAATATAGTGAAAGTTACATCAAAATCGTCTCTCTCAATTAATGATTTCAGTTTGTTATTTTCTCACAACGAGGTGAAGACCCTGACAATATACAGTTAAATTATGCTTTTTCGGTAAACACTCAGAATTTTTGGTATACGTTGTTTGAAAACTGAAAGAGAATGATTTTTTATCGAAGTGTCAGATTTGATAGTGATTGACATACTTCGACATACAAAATGATAGTCATTGACATCCTTCATATCATTTACTTACACTCTTGTTCATGTTGTAGAACGAACGATCAATAAAAATGTTGATAATGTTATTCATTATATTCAATAATAAAGACAGAAACATAGATACACATTCACAGGGGCTGTGTATTTTCATGTTCTTCTTTCCATGTAGAACAAGTAACAATTTTTTCACTTGGGTAAGTTTCCAGAAGGTATGTTATATCGTCGGTACAATGCCAAAGTCACGAATGTGCTTTTCGCATATGTGCACTATATGAAGAGTTTGCTTATCCCCCTCTCCTACTTCTAGCCTAGTAGAACGAAAAGAAATCTATGTTTGTAGCACTGTCTTTAATTTTTGAAATACTTTTTTTCCCGGAACATCAAAAAAGCACATTAGTGTCTTTGGCATTGGACCAACGATATGGTATTCTCTTCAACATGATGATACACATCGTTTGCAACTATAATTTTTGTAATCTTCTTGCAGCAGATGAAGCAACATCAGGAAAATACAGAAATGTTTTCTATAAAAGCAGATTACTCACGATACAAATTTGCAGCAACTGATTATTCTGTATTTTCTTCCAATCCCACTCCGGCATTTTCATAATTCTTTACACTTGCAGTATCTGTGGATGTACCCAGTTTGATAAATTACTGATAAAATAATGTTGACTTCACAAATCGATTTCATTTTCAAGTTCGTTTCTTTATCTTCAGTCAATTTTTTTCAGTTTTTTCTTCTCTTCGGCGTCACTTTTGGTTTTGTGTCTTGATCTCTTCTCCCCCTCTGCAGCTGGCTAGTTTTTCTTCTTTTTTATATTTTTCTGTCATTTCTTTCCAGGTGGAAGATATTTTCACGAATAGCAGTTTCCTCGAACTTGTTGTTCTCTCTGGAGTCTCCGGCCATTGTAATATATTGTGGAGTAAATTGGGATAATGTTGATGATCTAGGATATTTCTATTATCATTGTTGTTAGCCGAAGAAACAGATAAAAAAGATCAAACGACACAATGTGCTCAACTTCGGTAATAATATTATAGGAAGTTATGAGAATTTATAATTTTCTCACTATTTCGGACGACGAAAAGAACAAAATCAATCACTTCTTCGTAAGGTGCCTTCTCCCGGCTGTTCGAGGCCTAGTGGCCTAGTGTTCAACCGTATATAGGATAAGAAAGTCAAACTTCAAGTCATGCTGTCAAAAATGTCGCGAGTAGACAACGAAGGAATGTGAGGAAGTGGGTATTTGGTTTTCCAGATGTGTTGTCTTCAACTCATAAAGGTTTCCACAGGTAGACAGAGTATGTTCAACAGCAACATCTGTGTTCCTGCACCAACGGTACAGAGGCCAGCCACAGACTAGGGTTTTTAATGTTTAAACACTCAAAACACCACTCACCAGTCACAGCTGTTTACCCTCAAGATTCAGGAGTTGTTCGATCTCAGAGCCAAAGGAAAAACTCAAAATGAAAAGTCTTGACTGCCTGAGATCATTTCCCGTGTTCCATTCAGAGAAAAGTTTCCTGTCTAGCCATCTCCTGAAGAACTCCTGAAAGTTGTTCGGTAGATGTGAAGCGTCGACTTCCAACCAATGAAAGCTGATTGTGTCCCTGCTCATCTATACATCTGCCCTCTCATAGCCAGATCTCAGCGTGATCCGGAAACCAAATAACTTTCAGAAAGTTTCAGGAGCCCAGCTTACGTAGATATTTCCTGCATTCTCCTAGTATTTGTCCTCTGGCATAGCGAGAATTTTAAATGTTCACTGACTGTCACAACATGAGTTTCATGTACGGATATTTGGATATTCTCCAGCGTGCAGACAAGAACAACATACAGTTCAACCTGTACTACAGAATAGTTCTTCTCTAAAGGGATGGTCAGTTCGAAACAAGGCCCCACAATCCTGACAGCAGTCCCGTGGACTCCACAAAGTCGTCCGTGAACCGAGTAAGGCTTTCAGGAACAAATAGCCGATTTTGACCATAGGCCTCTATCAGGAACACTCTGTTAGGTAGTTTACTAGGGACATTTAGTGATTGACACCCTCCTAGAAAATAGTTATTGACATGGTGTCAACCAATGTTTATCCGATTCGGAAGAAAGAGAACACAATAAAAAGCTAATCAGTTATATTCCAACTCTTCAAATACGCCATGAACTCGAATATCAAAATGTGGTACTTTCACTGTTCGGACATAATATAAACAAGATAGTCATTGACATGCGATTTCTTCTGAAAGTAAACATCGATGAAGGCTACGTTTATATCAATATCCAAACTTTGAAATCTATGAAACACTGAAAAATTTCTTCCATATACCTCAGATACTCCAATCTGTAGAATTCACGCATTATTGTGTGCAGTCACTTTCCTTAACAAAACGTCAACGATTGGACCGATTGACATTACAACATAACTTCGGGACATGAGTTGTTGGACCTTCTAGCATACGTCGGTAGAAGAAAAAAGTCGCTGGTAAATACCAATATGTTATTACGACGGATTAAGTGTGTAGAGTGTCAATCACTATCGGGGTGTCCACGACTATACCGCTTACCCTATAACAGTCGATTTTCTCATCTTTCCATTATTATACGATCATCTTCGTACGCCTTATATATCAAATACAGCCTACCCGACTCGAGATACGGCAATAATATTACAAGGTCGGCCAGAGCGTATTGAGTCTACCCTGCTAGAACGGAAATTCTAAGATGATATAGTTTGTAGTCTCCTAATGTTGGAGTATTCCAAACATCACATCATTAAATGAATGACAATATTTCAAAAGAGAGCGTTTTATACCGTTTTAAAGTAAATATTCTCGTCATGAAAATATAATGATAATAATAATAATAATTTATTGCTCCCTTCGACATCACAAAACGAATGTATGGGATAGGTCAATTCAATATACAATAGTGAAATAGATTAGTAAAAAGAAAATGAATGAAACAGAAAATGAATATAAACGAACAACGACAAAAATAAATGAACATAGATTATGCAAAATCAACATCTGCTGAATATTTCCCTATACTATAAAAAGCTCTTTCAATCAGTATACAATTTATTATATTCTTGAACTTGAACTCATTCAAAATCTTCATTGCCTCAGGTAGGTTATTGAATAGTTTAATGCCTTTATAAGAAGGAGAAAGTTCCAATTTTGTTGTTCTATGTTGAGGTAGACAAAACGTTCTTTTATTTCTCGTAGAATAATTGTGAAAGTTAGACAATACAACCAAGTTTCTAAGATTTTGCTTAATAAACATAAGACATCTGTTTATGTAAATACAAAGAACCGTCATAATTGGATGTTCAATGAAGAGGAGTCTGCAGAAAGAGGAGAGTGGGCTGATATTGCATATCAAGCGCATTATTTTTTTTTTGCTGAAAATATTCTGTTTACGTTGACAGAGGCCCCCCACAGCAAGATGTGATACTGCAAATGACTAGACCAAACCGTAATACACATCTAGAATTGACTTTAGTGGTAAAGTACCCTTTAATATATTTATAGCATAATAAGATTCATTGAGCTTTTTACAAAAAACATCAATGTGTTAACACCATCGCAAATTGGTGTCGAGGTAAACACCAAAAAATTTCCATATCTTCTGGCTGTAGGCTCAATGGAACAGTATCTCGTATTCCAAAAGAAATGAGGTTTGTTTTTTTCCACATTAACAATGAGTGCAATGGCTCTGCTCCAATCAATAAAAGAAAGAAGTTCTTGGATATTGCTGTATGTTACTGCAACAGGAGTGTCATCCGCAAATAAACCAATTTAATAAGTTCGTAGCCATTAGAATGTTCCTTATTGACGAATAATATGAACAGAAGAGGCCCCACACCGATCCTTGAGGAACACCAATGTCAACACCATATTTGCCCGAATATGAGTCACCCACCTTGACAACCATACATCTCTCCACTAGGAAGCTATTCAACCAGTCTAAGAAGATACCTATGAATCCTAAACAATATAATTTATTAATAACAAGCTCATACCCGCGGCCCCCGCTCACGTTATATTTCAAATTCATGCCCTCGTATCGAAGGAGAGACAGCACTTGTAAACATGACAAAACGATGTCGCATATACATTCAAAATTTTGCTCAAATTCACACTCGTTCAACCTACTGTAAATTTCAAAGTATCCTCTAGAAAACTATACTATAAATATATATATAAAAATATATAAAAAGCATTTTTCATCAAGAATAAATGCCGCAGATAACAGTCGCATTGATTTTTATATTGATTCATTCCATGTTAGTCAAAAGACCTTTTTAAATTTACCATTATTTTGGATTGAATTGAAAATGTTAAAAATGGCTATGGTGGATTGTCTTTGGAATATGTCTATGCCGTCTCGGACTTTTTTATAAAACTTTTATGTACTACAAAATTGTCTCTGACTATGTTTCTCTGTCTCTTATTCTTTACGCAGCGTCGCATGTAAAAGCCGAAAAGTACCGGGATTTTTCATGAAAAATTGATATTTTTTCTTATTTCTTCGTTAAATAGGGATGGACCTACATAAAAAAGTCCCTAAAAAATTCTGTACAATATAGTGAAAGTTTCATCAACTGTTTCATCTGAGTCCAGAGAGGACAAACAAACACACAAACAAACACACGGGCATTCACATTTATAATATTAGTATGGATGAACGGTACGGAAAGGCAATCGAAAGGTCGAAAAACAGACCAGCGACACATAGACCTTCATCCAACCATTTATAAGTACTCTCGATGTCGTTTTGGGAAAAATCTGTTTATCCGAGCCCATCGACGGATAACATGAAGATGATCACACTGATGTCTTTCAAGATTTTCCTGATATTTAATATTTTATGTTATTTTTTTTTACGGGGAGACAGATTTTTGCGGCTGAGGTTTTTTCTGTTGGCTGTATAGTATCCTATGATACTAGTGATGATAGTATCGTATGATTCTATAGTATCATACGAAGAATGTTATGATACCCCGTTCTTTTTTTACCTCAGCTTAGGTACTTTTTGTTTCAACATTTATTGTATTATTTTTGCTCTCTTTTTCATAAGAATATATATTTATATATTTCAGACTAGCTGGCCCGCGCAATTTCGTCTGCCCAAATCGGCTATTAATATTATTGTTATTATTTTAAGTTCAATGTATCTTCAAACACGAAAAAATTTTGAAGAAGCCTAGATCCTGATTGCCACACAGCCTACCAGATCCAATTGTATTTCCCCTTACTTTTTGTATACATACGTCCTATACCTAAATAATTGGAATAATGTTCCTATAATCAAATAATTAGTCAACCTCCTCAATACATGGGCCCTCCCGTGACGCGGTTTCTTATGTCAGGTCTTCTCATTCTCGTCATCGCAAACAGAAATTAACTGAGTTGACAAAAAAGTTCTCTCACACTTTGAGGTGAGGTATCTATCATAAAAGATCAACTGCAAGAAGAGGACGTAACTTGAAATGAAGCGTCTAAATGCAAAACCAGACATTTGACATTTTCCGAAAAAATGAGTTGAGGAAGGACAACAGAGAAGTTTCTGGCAATCCGATTCTTGTACCCTCAGGTTCATGAGTAGACTTTTGAAAGCTTCTAATCGTAACTCAAATGGTAAAAACTGGGAGTTTTTCAATTCTGGCAGGTTTTTCTCGTTTTGCTCGGAACGGCTCATACATGAAATGTCTGTTTTTCCATTCAGACGCTCCAAATGTCACTTTCACAAATGATCACCGAAGCCGATATTGACATAGATAACCGAACATCATACCCAATGTTTATCGAAATATTAAGTAATTATTTATGTATTATTAATTCATCATTGGTGTTTTGTGCAAACTTTGTGTCGTCCTTACCTGAAGAAATTATTGAAATAGATGTAGCGATGTTATAAATAATGCTAAACCAATTTCAAAAATTCGATGTTGAATTGTCAAACATCGATGCTCATCGAAAATCAATGGTAATCGATCACCGCCATTTCTAAGGAAAAACCATATGAAATACCTTGCAGTTTCATATTTTCTCACATTTTAAACCATCCTTGGAATTTCACGAATGAGTCAAGTCCAAAATTAGCCAAATTGGTTCAGCCGTTTCTTCTCTATAAATGAATGAAAAAACCACTGTATATTCAACAAATAATATGTGTTCTCCTACCTTTTCGCGTTAGAACGGAATATCCGCTTCCGACTGCTTGGTGTTTTCCACAACACAGGCTGAGTTATCAGTTGTGTGTTATGATTCAACATGGTTTCATATTATTCATTGATCGTTATTCTTTCGTGTCTCTTTATTCGGGATACTATGTTGAAGCTGGTAAGTAGCTATTTAATCATTAACAAGGGAGGTGATTGACCACTTCGGAGAATTTCCTTCAGATTATCAAAAACCTCTTTAGTTTCGAATCAGGAAAAGGCAGAGGGCACACAACAAATATAGGTGAATCTATAGGATATCTCTTCTTCGCCAAACCTCGATGCTACTATAAATGAGAATATTGGAATTTTATTTTCGGTGACATACAATGAAAAAATCAATGTAGATAGTCCGCTTTGCCTGTTGCCAAGCAAAATCGAACGTGAGAGTTATTTTGCTAAATATTGAGACAAGAAACTGTGAAAAGAGTAGGCTAAAAGGAAGTTAAATTTGAATATTATAAAAATTTTTTTATGAAAACAGTAGAAATCTACAATATAAAGAACTATTATTAACTTCATATAAAAAGAAACAAGAAATTCACATAATATATAAAAATATTTTTCATGTTGCTAATTACAGATAAGGAAAATGAAACTCATCATCAAAGTGATTGTGAAAGTCGATAGTGCTTATGTAAGAAAACACAAAGTTTTTTTTTAAATCATATTCTTCTGAAATCATAGGTAAAAAAAACCTTTTGTAACATTGGGACTAACTAAACAAAATAGGTTTTTCCCAGACTTGAATTTGTGATGAACCAAACTATTATAAGAAACCATTCTTTATTAGATGAGGATTTCGACTAAACTTTCTTGTCATGGGTATTCGAAAAAAGATTTCGAAAAACATGCGGTTGGGGAGCAGTTACACAGTGCATTGTTCGTCGAACGACGAACCTTGGTGCGGAGTTCGCAACAATTCGCCTTTTTTCCTCCTTTTTTTTCGTTGGCACGAAATCGTTAAGGAAAACAGATTTTCAATTATTCAATTTTGATGATAATGATGAAAGGATTCCAACACAGGGTGTTCGTTCCGATTCGTGACGTCAAGAGGTTTGCTTAAAGATCTCGAAATCTAAATTGTAAACCCATAATGGACCTGAAATTGACGATCTTTCGGATTTTACGAAATATTGGAGATACTGCCATGGGGCTCATTGAAAGTAGAACCATAGGCTCAAGGAATTGAGTTCGATGAAGAAATAGTAGAATCAAAAGACTGCTGAAAAAATATCTGATATTCGACAAACATATGGCATTCAAAAACACACGGGAAGAGAAGGAACAGAACAAAATAAATTGCTACACATCGCGCTTAAATGAATCTTTGGAGCTAAATAGAAAAACTATAAACCTGCTGAGTGAGAAAATAATGACGAAAAATGAATACTATCAACAGAACCGATCGATTACGAGCCGGAAAAAGTTTTAATCGTTTTGGGACATTTATGAGGCTATATATATATTTTTTGAAACGTTTCAATTTGACTGAAATAAAACTCTTTATGATTTCTAATGAGTTTTGATTGAGAAAGTGTATCTGTATTCAAGTTTATGAGTAACATGTTATTTATGAATTTGGAAATTTTTTGACTGAGAGAACTAATTGCAGACGCTATAGGTCTTATAGTTTTGTCGGGTTCAAGCAGCTTCATCAGACTGTATAATTCTGGAAATTGTGGATTTCTTTCTTTAAGGGTGTAAAAGGACTGATCAAATTTTTGCAATGTTGACCGTGATTTTTTTAAGATTTGGTGACTTTGTTAACGTATTCAGACATTGGATTCTTGTTACATGGTGTCATGTTATTTTCCGTAAAAAATTCGAGTGTTTTTTCTATGTACATTTCTTTCTTTAGCATCACTATACCCGCATTTGAATCTGCTTTGGTGACAATGATGTTTATTGCTTTTCCTCTAACTATTACATTTCATGACTTTTTTTTTAATGGAATGACCGTTTTGGGAGTTACAGGTATTCAAATTGCCAAAAATGCATTTTTCGAAAAATGTTGGAAAAAATTTTCGTTTTTCGACAGGCAATTGCTCCTGTACGGCTGAACCGATTTTGATGTTCCGAATGTCATTCGTCGCAAATTTGATGCAACTGCTAGGTTTCGTTAATGAGATATAACGAAAAACTAAAACATCTCCAAAAATTTCGAGGTTCTTAGACTCAAAAAAGTTTTCCCGATGAAAATTTTGTTGGATAATCAGTTAGAAATATAGCATCCGACTTTTTGTAAGCAAAACACCCCTTTTAATGTCTAGATTGACTGGACTATAGACGAAGATGAGATAATTAATGTCGTGGAGTAGGGATTGAATTACCATAGTTAGGATAGTAATATATGAAGGTATATTTAAATTCTGCTAATTATATTAGATTGCAGTTTTTTTGCATTGTTTTTCATTATCATATTAGTCCACTGCATTTAGGTGCATTTTTGGGTCCAAACTTCGGACCAATTCATACGGAAGCAAATTAAGGTTTTTCGGGTAGGTCTCGGTGTTCCAAATGATATCCCAAAAGTCCCCTAGGCGGGAGTGACCGCATAACATTTGGCAACGCTGTAAAGGCCTAAAATCCTGCCCCAATGTGAACTTTCGTGAATATCTCGGTCCCTATGGAATTTACGACAAAAAATACATCAGAGCAAAAAAAAAGCTGATGAAATTTCTCAGAAAAAAGGTTCCGAGTCGTTTTTTGATATAACCAACGGTTTCGTCACAATCTTGCCTTCAATTTGAACGTATGTGATATTCTAGATAATGGAGATACTCTATTCCACACCACCTTTAAGGATGACTCCCAGGGTGCGTATTTCTCAAAGTGGTATCCCCTAACAGGCGAAGTCCCAAACTCCGACGGCCACACATTGGTCCACAACCTTTCGTTACAGTTGCAAAATATCATTTTTGAAGATAATCATCCCAAGTTGGGATGTCCTTTTTGTTACAATATATTGTCTTTTAACATCCATCCCCACTCCTCAGGATTCAAATTGTTACCAAGCCATTGTTGTACACTGTGAACAGATGTTCACAGATGTTATTGTGCTGCGTCAAGAGTTGGAGGTAAAAGATTCAGTCTCACTGGTCTGCTTCTGCTAACAGCTTTAATCAAGCAAGAATATCGGTAGTTATTGATGGAAAGTTTTTAATGAGGCAAAACAGATTGAGAGGAAAAGCTTCATTCCGTTAAAGGTTATGTGCAGTATTATTTTTGTTGAAGATTCCAGCTGCCTTTTTCAAGTTCTGCCGTACCTTAACCATTTTCAAAGCTGCGGTCTTTCCTTTATTGTACAGAGCAGATGTTGTGTCGCTTTGGTAGATAGAAACTAGTTTCGCAAATTTCAGTTCGTATATCCTGGCGCAAAATTTCTGCAGAAGTACCGATAATTCTGCCTCAGAATCTTTCCTATTGTACCAAGCTTGATTCAAGATATCCTGTTTTCCTTTGAGGTGATTACAATACGGTCTCCATACTTCTCTTCGAGTTTTCTCTTAATTGCCTTGTCATCAGGTATGTATTCTGTCATACTGCCTACAATCAGTCAATTTAAACTGAGAGTCTTCATGATTTTCAATGAAAGAAAAAATGTCCTTCATTGCGTTGAGAACATTTTCATACGCAGGATGACCAAGCTTCATTGCTCGGAGACTGGCAAGTTAAATTTGTTGAAACAAATTCGATGATATTTAGCTTCAGCTGCAACTATATCTGTCTCAAATGTTACACGGTTTTTTTAAAGATTTTGCCCATTCATCTCCGGCAAGTGCTATAATATTTTCTTTGAAAATGAGGGTTGAAACATGACAAATTATTTTACGCTTGTCCTTTTTTGCTATTTTCTCTTTCCCCTCGTCAGTCTCGTTGTCGCATCGATAAATACCGGTATTCTTACTTGATTAGAGCTGTGAGCAGAAGCAGACCTGTGAGATTGAATATTTTACCTCCAACCCTTGACGCAGCACAACATCTGTTTCGGGGGGTACTATCAAGTACAACAATGGCTTGGTAACAATTTGAATCCTGAGGAATGAGGGTGCATGTTAAAAGACAATATATTGTGACCAAAAACGACATCCCAACTTCCTGCGCCTGATTGTCTTTCAAAAATGATATTTTGCAACTGTACGAAAGGGTTGGGACCAATGTGAGGCCGTTGGAGTTTGGGACTTCGTTGTTCACCGGTTTGTGGCAGTTGCCATGGAAAATCCTGCCTGATAACCGAACCATTTGAATGTTCCTCAGAAAAATAAAATGTGACCGATGCAGGAATCCAAAACTCTGAGATTAACTCCACGGATGTCATCGAAGAAAATATACATGCATTCATAGAAGGAGAAGTAAATTCGCGTTCGAAGACCTTTCCAAAAAACAAAGAAGTCGTGGATTAAGCCTGTTAGGGGATACCACTTTGAGAAAAACGTACCCTGTAGTCATCCTCAAAGGTGGTGTGGAATAGAGCACCTCCATTATCCAGAATATCACATACGTTCAAATTGAAGGGAAGATTGTGACGAAACCGTTGGTTATATCAAAAAACGACTAGGAACCTATTTTCTAGCAAATTCCATCAGCTTTCTTTTCACTCTGATGTATTTTTGTCGTTAGTTTCATAGGGACCGAGATATTCACGAAAATTCACATTTTGGCAGGATTTTAGCCCTTTGCAGCGTTGCTAAATGTTATGCGGTCACTCCCACCTAGGGGACTTTTCGGATATTATTTGGGACACCGAGACCTATCGAAAAGCCTTCATTTGCTTTTGTATGAAGTGGTCCGAGGCAAAAAGTCAAATTTCAGTGGACTATATACGCAGTTGACCTATCGTCAAATCATCATAACAATCGTTCTATACTACTATACATATAAAATATCTTGTAATCCAAAAAAGGGATGAAAAATAAAACAAAATCAGCTGCTGATGAAAAAATGAAATCATTCTGAATTCTTTCAACCACGTAATTCGCATCCAAAACCATTTTGAATCACGTTAACTGCCGTGAGTGAACCCATAGTTCGTGATATTAATTCCTGGAAGGGGCCTCAAAATCAGCATCTAGCCTCCAGTCGAGCCAGACCGGGCCTGCTAGTAATTATTTAACTTATTATTCAATACTTTCAATTTTCAATTAACAAGGTTACCTGTCTTCTTTTTTTTTGTGATGTGTCTTTGCCCTGATTGTCTTATTTCTGTTGTATCTCTGAAGAAGAAGTCGACATAGCCTCCAGGTTCAATCTCCTGATTTTGCTATGCGATGCAAAAGATATTTGTATCAACAGTGTCCCGTCAGCAAACCCACCATTACTCGAAGCTTTTTTAGTTCAAATTTCTTGTATTTGAGAAATAATTTGAAGAACATTCATCAAATATTAGTTAAAGATTCTTCCAACGACTCAAAAGATATAATTCATAAGTTCGTACTGATTTTTCTGCTTACCATACGTATTCCACATGGGAAATTAAAATCTATCAAAACCACCGAAAATTTGAATTGATAATACAATAAAAAAATTCATTGATAACGTTCTGAAGAATTTAAATTCGTGACGACATTGACGTCATAGTGTGCAACAAGGATAGGTATAGAGATGCGCAAAAAAACACTGTGTATTCTTCCACCATGCTGCTAACTACGTTTGTGAAAAAATGAATTCCTAATATTATTTGCACTTGCCCGTAGATTGATATAATATGTGTCATGGAGCCCTGATTTTTCAATAATTTTTTTGAAGAGTTATCTGGACTTTTCTCTCAACATAGATTTCTATACTCTTTTTCAATATCTCCTGTTGAGTTTTCGAATTGAAAGAATCGAAAATGAGGTTCATATTTCGAAAAGTCTGGTTTGGTGGAATGTCCTGACTATATTGTTTTTTTTTCAGATCCACCTTGCAGAACAACGAACAACGATATAGGAGAATGCATGTTGATAAAGGAATGCGATGCTTTGTACGCAATATTGCAGAAAAAGCCCATAACATCAGCAGATGCTTCTTTTCTCAGGAATAGTGTGTGTGGATTTGTCGGAGTAATTCCTAAGGTTTGCTGCCCGCCAACAGACTTACTACTACCGACCTTACCAGCCTCCACCTCAAAACTTTCTACTAGTCCACCTGTGACTACAGAAAAAACAAATGGTAAGAAATTAAATAAGATTTTATTTGGTTAACGATGATCGCTTTCAAATCGCAATAAGTACGATACAAACGAATTCAAATCTGGTTCTTTTCCAAGCAAACATTCAAATAGGGTTTTCAAATTTTCATTCATATTCAAGTTATAGAAATGTTATAGAAAAATGTTGACCTCTCAGTTTATTTCTCACCTACGTGAATAAAAAGATGCCGAGTCAAGATTCTAAGCCCGGTCGTCCACTGGAAGCGTATTTAAGCGGCTTCGCGCCCACGCGAAACAAGCGTTCGTAGCAAGGGCGTCGCTAGAATTTTTTCTGGGGGGGGTAAAAAAAATTCAGGATGTAGTATTTTGTCACGATATGTTCCTATGTAATGATTGTATGACTTATTTTCCGAACAAAATATTTTCCTGGGGGGGGTAATTACCCCATTACCCCCCCCGTAGCGACGCCAGTGGTTCGTAGCTGCTACAACCATGGAGGTAGAAGAAGGGGAGGAAGCATATCCTATGTTTCTCTTGCTATGAAAGTGTCACCAAAAATCCGCCATGTTGCGGAGCCAAATTTGTGGCGGGAATTTTGTATATTTGAATTTTTACAATTCGAAGTTTGTTCGATCTCTTTTAATGACCAAAAGATAAATGAATAATGATCGAAACAAATCAAGGAGTCAAAATATCATAAACAATTGCTTCTAATGAATTGGTGAGTTGAATTATGTACGGAATGAATAATTTGTTCCTGTTACTAATCATACATTCTATTTTTTCAATTAAGGTACATACAAATTCAGATAATATTCAATGAAACAAATAGGTTAATTATCTCGTGTACCCCTATCAATTAAAATGTATGCAACAATAATTAAACCATGTATTTACAAAAGTCAAAAAATTTAGCTTTTCACCATTAATTGGCGAGTATGATCAGCATATGATGTACGAGAAACCATTTCTCATATGTTTTTCCACTACATATAACTGCCAAAACCTCGAAGTCAGCCATCTTGATGTGCCAAATCCGGATTTGTTTTGGTGACACTTTTCAAACGTTATGCCCCCTCCACTTTCTTTACCTCCATGGCTACAACACAGGCGGCAATGGGCTGCAGGTTTCGTCCACTGGCAGCGTCGACGGTTGCGGCTTCTGGCGTTCCATTCAGTGATATAACCAATTGCCCGATACAAAGACCATAGTTTGTCTTCGAAAATGACATCGTTCGTATTCTTTTAGCATTGAGTGCAATATGCTTTGAATCCGGATGACTTGTACATTCTAGAGTCAAGTTATTTAGTCAAAAGACGACGGAAACACAGAGGTCCTGCCGTTATTGGATGCACCCAATTTTCAGAACCAAAAAATCCTTGGGAGGATTCAAATATCTCCAAAATCAATAATTGGAAAAATATCCTGAGCGATTTCTCAATTCCAATGGGAAGAAGCAAAAAATATTTCTGAATGTATTTGGGAAACGATAAAACTTCATAGGGACAACACTTCGAACTCTCAAGTTTTGTAACGTTTCGGAGTTTATATCCGACTCCCTTTTCAAACAATTTCTCAACATGAGCTTTACGGAATATTGAGAATTTTATGATTTCCCAATTGACATTAACAATCCATGATGATCATAAATTAATATTAATAACTATGTCACAACAATTTTGGTGGGCGCGCACAATTTTCTATAGTTAGGCTCACCACAAAACACGGGAATTATTTTGAAAAAAAGAACAGAGATGAGGCGAACATACGTTGGAAATATCATTCATATTTTGAACGTTGGCGAGTAGAAATAAAGAGAGAGGCGAATTTTTGAATTGAAAATTTCAAGCGATAATTAATATCGGATTTGTCGTTCCACTTTGTGGAAAGTTTTCACTGTATTCTTCTACTTTATGAGCGGAAATTGTGAAATCTCTGTTTTACACGGGATTTGAACGCTCGTTCATTATACATCTGTCTGAAGCCGCCACCATCCAAGGTAAATGAAAGAATGAAAATATCAGTATTTCAACTGGACTTTTGATAATTTTGTAGGCTTCTTCCTATTACCATTTTTATTCTGACTGCATCATCTACGTAAGAGATCAATATAGAAGTGGTGCCACGTTAAACGAAAGATAAGGTTTTTTTATCTGAACCGAGACAACCACCCTGAGCTACTATTCCTCACCCCAACAAAAATTCAACGAGTACCCACCGGACAACGAGTGGATGAGTACAATATATATATATATATATATATATATATATATATAATTATGTAATACACCCCCTGTATTCTGATATATCCCATACATTGTATTCTCATTAGCTTCTGAATATGACCATGTTGACTTTAGCTGACTAAGCACACGTGTCTCTTATCTCATTGTTGAATGCATCGTAATACCGAAGGTATAAATTAGTGCGATATGAAAATATCATTCAAGAATAATTTGTCAGTGAAGAATAATTTGTCAGTGAAGAATAATCAGTCATTCAAGAATAATTGTATCATTGCTGTATCATCTCATTGTTCCTAAATAAAACTGTTTTTAAAAACGGTGTCTTCAACTCAAAATACATAATTGGCGACGAGGTCTGGGATTGTGCCGGTCTTCTTAAAAGTGAACCAGAACCAATTGGCGACTTCAGAAGGCTGCAGTTTCAACTGCTAAGGTGCAACCGAACGTGAGGAAGAAGACGACGAGAGAGTCCGATCGACAGGTTAGCAACTGCGACGACATCCACCAGAGAACAAGGGTGAGTGAGCAATTATCCTGACAATTTCCTGACATTATTCTTCCCAGTTTTTAATTGACCTGGCCCAAAGTCAATCACTCTTTTCCCCAAGTTTTGTGTGTAAAACTTGTACAGTTTTTTTAAAGTTTTTCTGTTATAAAAACTAAGTATTTTACTGAAATATTATTGTATAATTGATAATTAATCTATATATTTCAAAATAGGTGAAATAGATTCAGAAATATCAATCGCATTGAACGATTTGATAAATTCAATATCTGAGTTGAAAATAGAAGACACAAATATGGCAGACTTAACTTTTCCTAAAGAATTTGGAAATCTCCTACCGAAATTTGACGGAGATAGAACGAAATTAAATTCATTTTTAGCTGCATGTGACGATTATATCTTACAATTTCAGAATGCTGAAGCAATCGTAAAAACTTATTGTCTCAATCTAATAAAAAGCAAATTTATTGGGAATGCGGAAGCAGAATTCCACACTTCCAATGTTCCAAATACATGGATCAATATAAGAAATTTCCTCATAAGTAAATTTGGTGACCATGCAAACCTCGATGTATTGAAAAATCAATTGCAATTTTTAAGGAAGAATCCCAAAGAAGATATTTTAAATTTCATTGAAGAAATAAAAGCTCTGAAAATCAGAATTAATTATAGAATAGACGCAGATGTTATGAATGCGCAAATGAAAATCCTACATAAATATTTAACCAATGATTTAGCGAAAAATGTATTAATAAGTAACAGTCCCTTTGAATTACAGACAACTCTAATTACAACACCTGATCTAACTTTCGATCGAGCCATTCAAATTGTTGAGAATTACGTTTCTCAAAAATCGCAAATAGAAATGATGCGTACGTGGAGAAATCCGCCCACGAATAATTATAATTTAATAGATCGAAAACAAATCCCCCATCTAGAAATTCGAATAATGTTTCCCAGTATCAAAATAATCATTTCAGAACACCTCACTATTCCTATAATCCAAGACCAAATTTCAATCAACAATTCCCTTCGAAGCCAATTCAGTTTACTCAAAGAAATACCAATTACCAATATCCAATTCATAATAATAATTTCAAACCTGATCATTCAAGTAATGTATTTAAACAAATCCCAATCAAAGAATTACTACCCCTCCTGAAAAAATGTCTATCCAAACTAGAAATTATCCTCAGAAAAGAAGCAATTATTCAACTCAATTTAATCCAAATCCCCAAAGAAATTTTTATAATTATCGAAGTACGAATTATCAAAATAATCCAAACAATGACTTCATTGTTGAGGAACTAACGAATGTTAATTCAAATGAACCAAGTCAAAATTTTCCAAAAGCAGGCCCAAGCAACGAATTGACCTGAATCATGCCTTAGATAATAAAAATCAGCTACCTTATATCCAATTTCGAAACCCTTATTGTAAATTATTAATTGACAGTGGTTGTTCAGTTTGCTTAATCGATCCTAAATTTGCTTATAATAATTTCTATGATAATATTTTTCAAGAAGAAACAACGTTAACTGCATGCATGAAGCAGGATACTTCAAATGAAAAAGTAATTACTTCCTTTATTTTCAGAATTTCGTATGAATGATAGTCACCCTTTTGTACTTTATAAATTTCATAATAATTACGATGGCATTATAGGAGCCGATTTTCTTAATAAATACGGTTTGACATTCGATTTTAAAAACCAAGTATTGATGAATAAATATTGTAGAATTCCATTCAAATATGGAAAAACTTCGATTGAAAATAATTGTTTAATTCAGAAAGTATCACAACTTGAACGGGAAAAACATGAGCTTTTCAAAAACTTTGCAAATAATTTGCAGGAAATTGATAAAATCGATAAAGCAAATGAAGATTTGAAAACTGAAAATGAACAATTGAAATCTAAACTTTTTATGATCGAGATATCTAATAAAGAACTTGAAAAAATGATTGAATTGAACTCTGAAGCAAGTTATGAAATGGAAAAAGAAATTTCAAATTTGAAAAAATCAATAAACGTAATGAATAAGGAAAAACAAGGTCTACAAAAATCTTACGCTAGATTGAATAAAGTAGATAGGAAATATAAGCAGCTTGAATCAGAATTCGATGAGTTGAATATCAACATAAATAAAATTAGAGCGGAAAATGACGCTTTACTGGAAAATAATAAACAAATAAGTTTGAACTATGAACGTGTTATTGAAGAAAATAATAATCTTATATCGAAACTAGAAGATTTCAAGAATGACATTGAATATAATAAAGGTTCAATGAATAATGCCAATACTTTGCGTAGAATTAGATTAGAATCAACGAATGATTTTTTATGTAATGAAACCAATGATAATAATATTGAGTTTAATGGTATTAAGACTGAAAAAGTTTCATCAGTCAATGAAGAAAATAATTTTAATAATAATTTTTATGGTTTCAATGAATATTCAATGAATAATCGTGATGAAGACGAATCTGAAGAATTTAATCAAAGTACTAATTTTTTAGTTGATCCAAGAAACGAAATGAATTATAGATATTTTACTAAGGACGAACCTGGATTCATAATAATTCATATCATATCCCAAGGTAACGCTCATTCTGATAAGCCAGATGCACCTAGAAGTCTAATCGCAGAAAAAGTGCGATTCATCAAATTCCTTTCACACTGTAAAAATGACCTGCCTCATTTGTACGGGAGGTTACTCAGGAATTATACGCTACAAGATTTTCATAAATTCTATCACCGACCGAAATATAAAGCGATTTTCTACATTTTATACTGTAGGGATCAACTTCTGGTTATAGAAGTATTTTTCAACTTTATTTACATAACTTAAATTTAGCTTCACTATATCATGAATGATACAAAATGAAAGCATTTTAATATTATGTAATTATGTACTGACGAGCCATTTCAGCTTTCAACTATATTTATTTTATTCTTCCCAGTTTCGGGATCAGTTTTCCTGAAATTTAATTCGATATGAATTTCCTCATAATTTTACAAGTATCAAGAAAAATTCAATTACAATTTTAACCCTTAAGATTTTTTTAGTTTATCACACAGCTCTCATTAATTTGCTAAAATGATGACATTTTATTGCTATTTCATCCTTAAATACTTGAATTTCTAAAACTTTCTTGATGTAAAAAGGTGTAGGCACCGCGCCGAGGATTACAAATATCAATCAATTTGAAAATAACGAGATGAACCCCATAGAGGATGATCTTATATCAATTATAAATAATGTAACAAATGTTTTCAAGAACTAGATGAATGCCTAGAATTATTAGATCCAAGTAATAATAGAAATTATAATGAAATTGATGATATTGTGTGTGATGAATTTAATAAATATTTTTTTTTTGAATAATTTAAAAAATAGATATTCAGGTAGATTGAACGAAAAACGTTCCGAAGAAACAAGGATTTTCCTTCCTTTTAAATACAAACCCTATTTACATTAAAAACCCTGTTGTCAAAAAGTTAGATTCAGTTTACAAAACTATTAATGCTCGCGAGATCGATACGCATAGAATTCAAGACATGCAAAATAGACACATTTATCATAAAATCATAACTCCCTTGGAAAATAATATACTCCCTATTTTACTTGAAAAAGCTTATATTACGAAAAATAATATTCAATTCATTTATCATATTGATTTGAAAAAAGTTGAGGATCTTATTTTGAAATATCAGAAAGAAATTGATAATTTGAAAAATAAACAATTATTGGGATTTACACAAACGCCGCATTATGAATATTTACAACATTCGAATACGATTAATATTAAAACTTTAGAAGAACTTGTAAATGGAAAAATAAGAGTTAAAAGAGGACTTATTAATATTGGAGGTAAAATTTCGAAGATTCTATTTGGAACATTAGATTCAGATGACGAAGAACTTTATAAAAATTATTTTGAAAGTATAGCAAGAAACGAGGACACTCTTATGAGAAATCAAAAGCAGATTGCTACAGTAATTAATGATTTGAAAAATAAGTATATTGATAAATTTCGACAATTCACAGATAATTTTAAATTACTACAAACAATACCGCAATTGAGACGGTATTGAAGACAGACTTAGAAAATTGTCCCAGAAAAGATATTATACCTATATCAAATTTGAAAACTTTAGAAGATGGAAGCATCATTTCGATTAATAATATAGAAATTCAAGAAAAATGTCCTCAGCAAACTAAATACTACTTTACTTCACCGATGGCTATAATCCAATCGAAATGCATCATAAGTAATTTCCAAAAAGAAATATTTCCAATTTCTATCAAGAATGAAGAAAAATACATTATTTTACCAAGACGGCGATAATCCCACAAAATCAATCCCAAGAAGAGGAGAAAGAAGAATTTCGAGAAGAAGATATCCCAGATGTTAACTTAGAAGACATACGAAGATGGAAACCCATCCAGCATCAACTTTTATGATTATTATAGGAATATTTATGTTTTTGTCTATTTTATACTTGTTATTTAAATATTTTAAAATACGTAAAGCTACACCTTATCAAGGTGATACCTTTATCCAAAGGGGGGAGGAATTATGTAATACACCCCCTGTATTCTGATATATCCCATACATTGTATTCTCATTAGCTTCTGAATATGACCATGTTGACTTTAGCTGACTAAGCACACGTGTCTCTTATCTCATTGTTGAATGCATCGTAATACCGAAGGTATAAATTAGTGCGATATGAAAATATCATTCAGGAATAATTTGTCAGTGAAGAATATTTGTCAGTGAAGAATAATCAGTCATTCAAGAATAATTGTATCATTGCTGTATCATCTCATTGTTCCTAAATAAAACTGTTTTTAAAAACGGTGTCTTCAACTCAAAATACATAATTATATATATATATATATATATATATATTATATATATGTACCTATATATTTTCGATTTTACCTTAACAACAGAGTAAGCTTTATTGTATTATTTTTGTAAATGAATGCCGGCAATCATAAAATCTAAGCCCTTCAGGCACTGTAACACAGCAACATTCCACGTAGCAGAGCTTGATCAATATATAACTGAATTTCCCTTGTTTTTTCCTTTCATTTTTCACTTTGGTGGTTTGAATCATAATTTTCAGGGGCTTTACTATTCTTGAAAACCACCTGGCGCCCTCAAACTAATTTCTTTTACTTTTTGTGTTTCAACCTACACCCTTCAACACTGTAGCTAAGCCGCGAGCTGTACCCCTGAAAATGATTTGTATGTTACATTATCTGGGAATTTGCAGAATTCAGTTTAACACGTAATAACTATGATGGTGAAATTGCTACTTCATTTTAAAATTCCCTGAAATCAGTTCCATTCTCAACAAATCATTCCAAATAAGATTCACACCCACCGAAAAATTCAACAGATTATTATTCTTTTATATTCTGTCAGGTTCCATCATTTATCGTGTTATTCCAATCCATCATGTGATCGCCTATTGGAAGTCACATGATCGCGATCTACCAATATCTCTACATTGTATGTTATTCTAATTTTCTAATTTCGAAAGGTGTTGATGTTTCTCGTGTATAGGTTTTTCCACAAAAACTAGGAATATTGTAAATACAATTTTTTTCACTCCGTTTCTCATTTGAAGGTTTAGTTTTTGTAAGTTTGGAATCATTTCGTGTTTTGAAAACGGTTCTCATATTGAATTAAGAACCAATTCTTAGAATTCTTTCTGAAAGTTCATGAACTTGAGAAGTCAAATTAAATGACATTGTTTATTCTTGACGGTTTCTTTTTGGTCCGTGATTATCATTGTACCCTCTAAATTTGAAATAATTTCTCAAATGAAATTCATTAGATATTTATTATCCTCAAGAATACTTTTAATGAAATTAATTTAATTATTTCTTATTTCATTTGTGGATGAAATTAAATGAGCCCCACCGTTAAGTGTTTTTATAATACCTGTTTTAACACTCATTTGAATGATTAGAATATAAATTTAGATATCGATTGTTGTGTGACTATTTTTTGAAACCACTTGATTCTTCTTTGTTATGTTGTCGAATCACGAAAGGCATTGCACCACAGACTTTTCATCACACAAAATTTTACATCAAGATTTCCTTGAATTTCACAAACAAATACAATAGATATCAAATGAGTGTGTTAAAACAGCTTTTACGAAAACACTTTATGATTGGGATCATTTAATTCATCTACAACTGAAAAAAGAAATAATGAATTCCATACGAATTTCTCTACGCGGAAAGGATTTTACTCCGTAAATAGGGTTACAGTCCCTATAAACGCACCGGCGAACTGCAGCCCGGGACTGCAGAAATGTGGATATACAGGTTTGTTTTCACTACACATGCACAGATAATCGATAAGACCCGGCCGGCAAATTCGCCGAATCGTTTCATACAGTTCATATCGACAGTCCTGGACTGCAGGCCGCAGGATTGTGCATAGGGACCTTAAGCGCTTCTAGCTTTTCGAGCGTACACGCGCCACAGATCCGATTTTAGGCGGATCAAGCGGCGAAGCTCATAGCCGCTCGTATACGCCCGCTCGAAGTCGCTTGTAGTGGACGCATCTGCATCGGAATACATTGCTTGGGATTCGTAGCAACTTGCCGCACGTTTACGCTTGTTTCGCGAGAGCCATAAAACGCTCGAAAACGCTTCCAGTGGACGACCGGGCTAAAGCGATTACTCATCACATCGACGTTCTGAGTGCTAAATAATGTAGTTGTTGGAGACGATCTGAGAAGCGTGGTTGGTTTCATGGTCTTCCTTATTTTTTGGAGGACAACTGGCAAAAATGGTTCTGCACCACTCAGTATTGAGTGTTCTGCATTGGTGTAGTAGTAAAGTTGCGACATGTCCAGTTTTTCTGAAAAAACAGTTGACCATATTTTGCTAGGAACTGCTCCGTGCTTGAACAACTTTTCTTAGATTTGGCTCATTGTGTAACACTCATGTGTGCTCACAGCGGTCATACGCGTAAATCCACGATTGGTTACCTGTCATGATGTCATAGACGTCAAAATTCGACAACGAACCACGCAGTGGCGAGTTTCTGAACGAACCAGTGTTAGAATGAGCCTTTTGTACGAGTGTCATTGTTTTAATTGCTATTAAATGAAAGAGTGTAAAATCATCGGATTCGCTAGTTCGTGATGGTATTCAATGAAATTCACAATCGAAACAGTTTGTACCAGGAATCACAAGACTTAGTATATGCTGACAAAACACTATAAGTATGATATAGACTTACCATTACCGGTAGGACGACGTGGCAAAATCGTGGTACTGTGTATTATATGAACTGACTCTGCTGGATGGTATATGGACCGGTCTCCTTGTTGAAGGGCTAGAGGTCTCGATGGTCCGCTCTTAGTGCGGAAGGGGGGTGGCCCTTGTCTTCTTCTTCTTCCTTTAACTGGCCTCAGTATAAGCCATATCAACTTCTAGCGCATGACAGCAAGACAAAGTTGAAACAAAGCTCAATATCGAGACCACCATCCAAGCATAACAATTGCATCGTGACAATTAAGATAATGAATTAAGGGGGAATAAACATATATACAAAATAAGAACAGAACAGTCATACTGTAACGATTTTCCTTCTAGGGTAGACAAATTGCCAATGTATTCATTGTCTAATTTCATTTCAACCAATATAACACTAATTCATATTCAAAAACTATTCTAATTTATTTTCACTACTTGGATGGTTCTGATTGTGTTCCGCTCTCGTGACTCGATCTTCACTACTGTCCTGCCAATCGGCTAGCGGCCGTTTTATATCACGTACGCTTCTAGAAACCTGCCTGTTAAACACTCGAGAAGAAGACAGGGGTATATTCAGGGCAGGGAAGCATATCTCAATCGAATCGGGCGTTACAGTGCCCCCTCCGTAAATAAAAAAAAATTTGATAAGCGGCGACAGAATAGCTGCAATGGGTTTCATGGGTGGAAAATTAAGAATTATAGGTAGCGGACAGAATAAAATTTGGGTATGGGCAAATATAGAAGGTATAAAAATATACAGCATTTACCTCTCACCAAATCAGAATGTGGACGAATACGGAAACAAAAAAAATATGAGCGACCACCATTACATTACATTTGATTTGGAGACTCTGACAACTCAAAAAATAGAGGAGAAAACAGAAAGTGAGCGATCGATACTCAAGAACTTGGAGAAGTTTGGTAAATGTATGAAAAAATGGGAATATGAAATTGTAGGAGACTACTGTAGATTGGACCAGTGGACGAGGGCATGCGAAGCATGCTTCAAGAAACGAGGAAAGTATTCTAAGAAACCAGTATATTGGTGGAATTCTGACATAGACACAGCAAGAAAACACTGTATCAGAATAGATAGATAGATAGATAGATATATAATATCTTTTATTCCATAGTATGTACAAAACTCACACATAAGAGGAACAGTGTCAAAATTAAACAAATTACATTAAATAATCATTCAAAGAATATGGTTCTATAGCCACCAGATATTCCCTGACATTTTCCTTGAAAATCTTAAAATTATTTAAAAGTTTGATTCTATTAGGTAGATGATTATACAATTTGATACACATATAAGACGGATGTTTTTCCGATAGAGACAGTCTATGTATTGGATAATGTAAATTCAGTGATCTTAAAGGATAATTACTTTTACTTGTATGAACTGAAAACATATTTTGGTTCTTGAAGAAAAACATCAAACATTCAAACACATAAATACCAAAAATAGTCAGCATATTATTTCAGCATATTATTTTCTCTGAATACTCCCCTACAAGATTGAATATGAGACATTTTGAACATGTACCTTAAAACTCTCTTCTTGCTTACTTCCGAGCTTGATCCCAGAAAATAATACCATATCTCAACAAGCTTTCGAAGTTTGCGAAATATATGATTTTTAAATTATTTACATTTAGATATTTTGCCATAGTCTTAATAGCAAAACCAACACTACACAACGTTCCCGAAAGATACTCTATGTGAGACGACCACTTTAGGAAACTATCGAGATAAACTCCCAAAAACTTGACAGATTCCTCAATCCTGATATCACAATCAGACAGATTCAAAACACTCTCTTTCACTTTCTGTGATCTGTTTGTGCTAAATAATACAGCTGTTGTTTTGCTTTCGTTCATAATCAATTTGTTCTTAGCAAACCATGATTTTAACTGAACATGAAAAGAGAGAGCCTTTGCCTTAATTTCATCAAACCTACTACCCCCAATCATTAAATTAGTGTCATCAACGAAAGAAGTTAACAACTTAGTTATATCCTCAACTATGTCACATATATCAACAATAAATATAATGAAGAGAATGGGACCCAACACACTTCCTTGAGGAACCCCGTATTTTGACTCCATTATGGCTGATTTAACATTTATACCCTTATTAACAATAGCTACCCTCTGCAGACGCTCGGACAGATATGAAGCTATCCATTCTCTCGCATTACCTCTTATTCCCAATATTTCAAGCTTTTTCAACAAGAATGGCCTAAATAAACAATCATAGGCACTAGCTAGATCGATGAACAAGCCCAAACCAAGCTTATCATCCTCCAGTAGCGCTATTATTCTTTCTGTGAACTGATATAATGCAGTTTGAACTTGAACTGATCGACCTTCCAAATATCCATGCTGAGAATCATTAAATAAATTGCACTCATTCATAAAATTCAACAGTCTCTCACACATTACATGCTCAAAAATCTTTGAAAAACTGGACAATATACTGATAGGCCTGTAGCTCTCGAAAGAATTTTTTTCTCCTTTTTTATGAATGGGTTTTATTAGTGCTAGTTTTAGATGTTTTGGAAATATTCCGAATTCGAGTGAATTGTTTACTATGTATGAAATGACAAAACTTATTTCATCTGCACAACTTTTCACAATATTTACTGGTATTCCGTCATCCCCACTACAGTACTTATTCTTAATTTTTCCTAATATGTTAACTATTTCTTCTGGATTTGTTGGTTGTAAATCAATAGATCTGGGGTTTCTTGGTAAGTTACAAGAGAAAGCCCTATCATCCAAACCACTCAACAAAATAGGAATTTTCTCGACTAAGAAATTGTTATAATTTTCAGCTACATCAATCAAACCTTCATTGAAAATATTGGAACCGTTCTTATATTCTGTGCCCCTAATATCATTACAAATGGACCACATAGTTTTATTTTTATTGTCAGATGACTGAATTTTCTGATTATAATAATTAGCCCTGGCTGCTCTTAGAAGTTCGTCATAGTTCCGTTTTTCCGTATCATATAATGTCTTGTAAGAATTGTCACATGATTTCAATGTTAGCAAAAGGTCCAACTTAAACTTACAATCCCTGACTTCTTTAGTATCATAATAGTTATTCAATTTCCTTTTTTTTAATTTAAACAATTTCAACGGAAAATGTTTTTCAAATATGCGAGAGAAACATGTCATAAAAGCCTCCCACTGCAAATCAACATCCGATTCATTAGCTGAAAACACTGACTGCCACTCCTCCTGTTGCAGATCATTTCGAAAATTCATTTTTCCTTCATCGGTATAAAATCTGCGATAGATAGACTTATTGCTATTAATTTGTTCTATAACAACACTGAAACTTATTTTTTGACCGAAATGATCTGAAACAGTGGTCTCAATTACTTCTGCATCAGCCTTAAAATTAACAAATACATTGTCTAAGCAACTACTTGAATTAGGTGTAACCCTTGTAGGTTCATTGATCGTATGAAAAAGTTGGAAAAAACTCATTAAAGTGAGAAACTCAGTCTTCTTACTGGTATTTACTAAAAGGTTAATATTGAAGTCACCAGCTACCATGACATACTTATTTTCGTCAGTTAACAACGAGAGGACTTCTTCTAAACGTGCCAGAAACACGTCCACATCACTACCTGCACTGTTTGGTCTATACACTGCCAGCACAATGAAACTTTCTCTACCCAGGCACAATTCAACAGCAGCACACTCGAACTGGCCTATTATGGAAAACTCTTCTAATTTCTTCCTTCTTCTACACTTAACTCCTTCCTGGATGTATATTGCTGCACCACCATGTTTCCGTTCGGATCTGCATACCCATGAAATTAGGTTAAAATTATTCAACTTTATTTGTACTAATTCATTTTCAGTTCTCCAGTGTTCTGTCACACAAACAATTTTACAGTTTTGTTGGGTTGAAAGGAAATGCTGAAAACCATCGATACTATTTCCGATGGATTGTAGATTTTGATGGATTAAACTATAATTTCCCACAACGGAATTTTGATCAGTTCTGATTTTTTGAGGTGGTTGAGCTGGCAACTTTTTTATAAAAAATCAGCCTCAGCACAAGTTATTTTGTATACTTGCAAGTTGAATCTTTTAATGACAACATTTTCAGGCCAAAATTCGGATTTATATAACTTTCTTTTAATAGGAACCTTCACTAAGAAACTTTTAAGGTCACATTTCTTATTTTCAAAATTTAATTGTTTTATTTCCACTACCTCATTTTCGAAACCAGGTTTCTCTTTGATGTATGTTTCGATCATTTGTTCAGTAACATGGGCCTTAACACGGCCTATGAAAAACCATGCCTTTTTTTCTTGGCCCACAAAACCTTTGTTGGAATCGCCTTCTGGTACCTTGTTTGTTCCGAACCTAGTTTGTCTGATATTTCTCCTTTTTCTGCTCTGAATTGATTTCCATTCTCCCTCATTTTCCACAGTGGCATGGATATATGATGTATTGTGTAGTGTACTTCCCTCTGTATGCTTTTCTGCAGCAATGTTTATGTTTTTATTGTTTATGTCATTGTCATATTTACCAAGGCTTATGACATCCTCCATTTTCTTCCTTTGCGCAGTCTCCAACGGATTTTCCATCACATTAGAATTCTTCTTCGTCCTAACCATGTTCAGTGATTTGTTTATATTATCGCCTGATGTTGCATCTGGTTTCGACTTACTTGAAAGCGCATCTTTGAATGATTTCGGTGCAATTGACCTTGAAATATCTGCTTCTTGATTGTTTTGGTTTTTTTCTAAGGTTTTTATCTTATTTCCTTGAGATAAAATTTCTTTTTCTAACATTGAAATTTTGTATATTAACAATGCATTGTTATCATTCATTAATTGATTTTTTTCTTCCAATTCTCTAATGATTCTGATCAAAAACTCAATTTGAGTTGTTTGAACAGTAATTTGAAATTTATTTACCGGATTGAAATTCACTTCAACGGACTCCATCATTCCATCCAATTCTTCATCTGATTGATTTTTCTCAGCACAGCAAATAATGGATTGTTCACTCACGATTTTTATCTTTTTCAACCGGGCCGTACAACTCAAGTGAAATATTTTGGAACAAATTTCACATTTAATTGATTTTACGACATTTCTACGACAATAGCCGCAGAGCGCATCGTTAACCACCTTCTCGCCTGCATCTCGCGATACAATACGAAGGCTTCTTAGTAGAATGAGAAGGAAAAAGGGGAAATCAGAAGAAATTGAAAATCTACTCAGAACACTGAAAACCAGCCGAAAAAACCTGAAGTAACTCATAGTAAGAGCTAAGGAGAAGAAATTGCGAGAATTGATAGAGGGAATAGTACGCAAAAAACTTGGTAGCCTAACTCCCCAAAAACTCTGCAAGGAGTAGCTTGAAAAGCAACTAAGAAAGCTATTCCCGCCAAAATGACAGAGGTCCAGTATTGAACCATAATCTGAATGAAGTACCTGAGGATTGCACTTAGGACGAGATTCTCCGAGTTGTCAAAAGCCTGAAAAACAAGTAAGCTCCAGGGCTGAACAGAATTACCAACGAAATGTTGAAGGAAACCATTAGGGCTATTCCAGACACAATAAGAGAAGTAATAAATATTCTCCTGAAGGAGAGGATCTTACCGAAGGAATGGAGGATTGCAAAACTGGTGCTGATTGAGAAACCTAGGAGAGAAGGCGAAAATGTAGCCTATAGACATCAGTGTGATCATCTTCATGTTATCCGTCGATGGGCTCGGATAAACAGATTCTTCCCAAAACGACTCGCAATTCTTAATCTGAAATGAAAAAAGACAAAAGCAGAAAAGAAACCGATTATTCAGAATAAATCAAATGCATTTGCTACTTTGAGAAACATCAACATTCAGATTTCTTGGCCAAATAATGTTCGGAGTTTTATAAATATTCATGACAGAAATGTCACAAAATTTGAAAGAAATGAAAAAAAAAACTCCATCGATTTCCTCTTTCCGAATCTATTGGAAATTACAAACTGATAATTTTTTAACATAACAATCTAAACTTATAAAAAATCAATTAATACATAACCTTTCAACTGTCCTCTTTCAGGAGGATTTTTTCTGTTGCCGTGTGGGTTTCTTGCAGAAGAATCACTTCGATGCCATCTTCATCAGCTGATTTGGAGACGTAATCACACTTGTCTTTCGAAATTCCTTCGATATTCAAATTCAAAATCCACAAATTCTTGCTCTCTGGTCGTGAGGGTTCTTCAAACCGGATACGACCTTCCAGGTGATTATTTTTCGGCACTTCAGATGTTTGAAGACCGCTACGGGACCTCAATGAAAGGCAATCATCTCGCATAGATAATCCAAACATGTTATAACACAAGAAAAACAGAACATTTTTCAGGACCAAAAACTACGATATATTCCGAGAATTGTCATTCTGACAATGATAAATATTGATAGAAACGCAGTTTTAAAACTTTGTAAACAGTTAATTTTCATTATGAAATAATATATAATGATAATAATTATCGTCGAAGAGATAAAAATTCAATAATAATAATAATAATATACGAGTAGTACATATTAATGTAAGTTATTGTTTCAGATTCACATTTGAAAGTTTCTTCACGGCAATTTTTTATTTTTCCATCGTGACGAAAACGAACATATGTTTTCAATTAACCCAAAGTATGTCACAATCATTGAGTCTTGTTTGGCTGCAGTAACTCCCACTTAATCCAGCAAGTTTTTTGCTTTGCTAACCATTTGGCGCCCCTGAATGAGTAGCGCCCGGGGCATGATGCCTCCCCTTGACCCCCCCCCCTCGCTACGCCACAGTTGTTTACTGCCCCTTTATCCCAGAAGACTAAATTCGTTAAATTATCCATAAACACGCTGAATTTCTTATTGGGAGAGTGAAAAGTCTCTTACATGTATTTTATAATCTAAGGAATTGTCTCCCCAAACAGCCATGTCTTTGCGTTTACGAATCATTGGTGTTGTCGATATTGAGGTATGCAATTGTAATATGAGGAGGGGCATGTAGGACACTCACTTCAAAGGGATTGAAATAGTATAGAAAACCAAACTAAAAATCATATTGAATGTTGGGAAAATGTATGACTCTAGTAGACTATTTGTTGAATGTGGTGAACTTAACATCAAACAACTCTATATGTTGAGACATTTTTGAATCAGCTCCAAAATAGCGGGACACTCGTTCATTATTCATCTTGTAGTTCCGCTCTTCCGTAAGACTTGTTTACAATATTATTTCCTTTATCATAGTCCAAAATTTTACAATTTGCTTCCAGTCGACATGAGCACATAATTTAATTTTAAAAGAAAGACGCAGAAAAATCGTCTCAAATAATATATAGTCGATAACTTCGACTCCGATTTTCAGAGAGTCTTTCAAGGACTTTGTGCTCTCATGGGGAATATTCTGTTCAGGCAGACAATTGGGGTTTATTGTGCTCAATTGCAACAACTGGAAATGTTTCATTATATTTATTGCAGGAAATGTCAGCATAAAAGCGTGCTTATACTGCATATCTCTGCTTTTTTCATTGCTATTTTTCATTTTATTATATAATTTGTGATGAATAAATTCAATTGAATTGAATACTCTTGAAGTCTCCCTATCTATCTGGCAACTTGGCCTTCCAGATTTCTGAATTGTAGAAGCCACTTCAGAGCTGCATGAACTGTCATTCGCGGCCATACATCGATTTGACAGCAGCCAGAAGCTCTCTCTCCTTGTAACGCAATAGTTACGTTCGGGCTTTGACAAGACCTTGCTGAAATATCCTATAATTTTTTCTTGACCATTCTGGATTTGGGATAATATGTTGCTTGCGCCTGTGTCCAAAATCAACTTTTCACTGGTCTGGGGATAACTGAGGATAGGTGCCTTGGTTAGAGCCTGCTTCAGTTTTTTGAAAGCATCCTCATACTCCGCATCCCTTCTGCAGTCCCCCTCATCTTCCGTCAGTCTCGTTAAAGGCTTCGCGATATTGGCAAATACAAGATCGAATTTCTTATAGTAAGTACACAATCCGAAGAAACTGCTTACTCGGTGCCTGTCTGTCGGTATTGACCACTCTCGCACGACCTTGATTTTGTCTGGATCGGCGCTGACTCCAGCTTCATATACAACATGATCCAAATATTTTACTTCCTTCCTGAACATGTGACACTTCTTCGGACTGAGTTTTAAATTTGCATTGCGTAGCCTCTCAAGGACGTCCCTTAAATTCTTCAGGTGTTCATTGAATGTTCGACCAAAAACAATAACGTCATCCAGGTAAATCTTCCAAGATAATACCCAAAAAATGGTTTCCATCAACCGTTCGAAAGTCGCAGGCGCGTGACAAAGACCAATGACGAAATGGTATTACGATGAACAGCCATAATCCCGACCCAATGGTAAAAGCAGTCTTCTCTTTGTCCTTGGGATCCAGTTCCACCTGCCAATAACCGCTCTTCAAATTTAGTGTGGAGATCTTGAGCCAGAAAGCGCGTCCAAAGTCAGTGGCGCTAGAAAAAAGAAAGGTTTTCATAAGAAACAACCGAAATAGTCCAACTTTCAATAAAAAATATAAGACGAATAATGAAGTGAAATATCAAATAAATAAAAATTGTCTGCTCTTAGTCTCACTGAATTGTTTAAAAATTCCATCATAATCCAATTGGGATGCTAAATCTGCTTCAATAAATAGGGTTGCCAAAGCAGAAAGCCTTTCCTGATACATTGTATTTCGTAGATAATTTTTTATCAGTTTTAATTTTGAGAAGCTTCTTTCAGCAGAGGCTGTACTCACCGGTATAGTCAATAAAATTGGAATCACTATATATGTATTTGGATAAACTTCTTGCAAGTTGTTTTCTGCTATATATTCGAACAGCTGTCTCACATCTTCAATGAAGTCTGGTATATTTGGTACCATTGTTTTTAATTCTTCGTATAACTCATACGGCTGTATGTCGCTACTCTCACCTACTCTCAGGGCTATATCTAAATTTTGGCAGTGATTTAGAATATGCTGAGTAGGCATATTTTTCAATTTTTTCAAATCATAAAGAAAACCAAAAGTTTCGAAGTGTAGATTCAGAGATATGAATTTTGAATCGATATTACTAATTATAGAGTCAACTATGCAGTTGATAAAACTTATTTCATATCGACTCCTGAGGGACTGAACAGGTTCATCGCTGCTCTCATAGTCGAATATTCGTTTTTTCTTGGCCATCCTTTTATTTCCGAAATCTATTGGAAGTTCGAAAGTGCTCTTCTCAATAAATTTACGGGCTTCAGATAAGCATTCTTCGAATCCAGTCCGTCGATATTCTTTTATCCAGTAACGAAATGTTCGCAAATGTTGGAAAGCAATGCCCAAATTTATTTGTTCAGATTGCCATAATTTGCTTACAATATTGATTCTTGATGATATTTCATACCAAACATGTATGATAAATTCCAGACTTATTATTTCGTTCATCACTGACTCACAATCACTCAGTGTGTCCGATTGTTCTGTCTAGTCTTTCAAGCTTTCAATGCACCCTAAAACATGATCGAATTGAAATAGTATAGCTTCCACTGCATCGATTCGACTTTCCCATCTTGTGGTCTTGTGTCAGACAAAGGCTTCATAGTAAGCTTTAATTTGTCTTATATTAACTCCCAGCGTTTGCTGGAACTTGAAAAAAGAACAAAAATCTTCTAAATAAAACCAAAAAATGTTTTTGCTGTCCCAGAAGAGTTAGCAGCATCAACCAACAGTAGATTCCAGCATTGGCAACCGCAAGGAGTAAAAAATGCTCTAGGGTTTATAGATTGCATCCGGGTTTTAACTCCGCTTTTCATGCCTATCATATTTGCGCCATTGTTGTTTCCTTGGCTACGACACTCCTGAATATCTAAACCATTTTGTTCCAGCTCTCTCATCTCAAATATTCCCCAGTCGTCTCAGTGACAGCAAAAAAACCGAGGAAATACTCTTCAATTTTGGCACTTGATGTGTTACAAAACCTTAATATGACTGACAACTGTTCAACTCTACTACAGTCTCTAGTACAGTCTAACAAAATGGGGTAGTATTTTGCTTCTTTAACTCTTCAAATCACTTCATCGATAACTGTCTCTGACATCAGTGTGATGAGTTCATTTTGAATTTTGGGGCTGAGGTAATGGAGTGAGTATTTTTTCTCATTAATACGTTTCAGGTGTTCATGTAAAGTAGGATCGTATTTGGATAACAATTTGAATAAATCTATAAAGTTACCGGAATTTTGAGTATCGCTATCTGCCCTGAAAGATTCCCTATGACCTCTAGAAGCCATTATGAGAAGCTAAGAAATTGATTATATCAATCAATCTCTCAAATAAATTGTGCCAGTGTTTTTGAGATTCACGAATGAGCTTTTCGTTTTCTTGGTCTATTGTTTTCCCGTATTTTATTACTTTTTCTAGTGTGATCCATTTGAACATGAAGGCCATATGTTCTTTGTTATTCTCGAGTGTATTTAAAACATTGGATAAGTGTTTCCAGTCAATACATCCGTACTGTACCATCTCAGTTTGTGAATGGCCGAATCTGAATAAACCAATCAGCGACGCTGTTGAGTTTCACCATTGTTCAGTTTCCTTGAATAATGAAAATTAGAAAAATGCCTATGATCTTTATCTTTGGGATATTTATCATCATCCATTTTCAACTGATTTTGGGGTCCAATTTGAAATAAATCTCGACGCTGAGAATCTGTTATAGGAAATGTCCACAATTCAGGATCAAAATGAACGAATTCCTGTGAATGTATATCTACATCAATGGCATCGCTGCTACCTGGCTGAGCGCTTATCTCAATGGGTTCTTCATGAACATCAATTCTTTCAATAGGTTTCAATTCTGATTGACTATATTCTATTTGCGTATTCAGCGGTAGTGAGATATCGGTATTCAGAGCAACTGAAGTACTTCCTAAATTGATGATCTTCGAACTTGGAAGTTGAGGCGATCGAATCAGAAGATTCTTCACTACCAGATGCATTTTGTTTGAGAAACTTCATCATGCTAGCACTCAACATTTCATTTGATACAGCTTTCTCAGCGTTTCTTTTTCTTTTTGCTAAGCTAGATTTCCATTTCCTCCCGATATCTCTATCTCTTTTCGTGTCTGAGCACGACATTTCAAGCTGAGAAGTTCTTGTATTGTATCTGCAAGTCAATACAACAATGACATAAATACTTTTTTGTGCAAATTATACCTAAGGCTGGCCGCGGAGTTAACTGAAGCTTATAATTCCGTTTCTTTTTACTTCCTATTCGGTGATAATATTATGCAATAATTTAGTAGGTAGATCAGAAATGGGTCTCTGTAATGTAGGCCCATATAGGTACATTAAAAAAAAATTTAGTCGAGTTCCAGTAAATCTTAAGCATAACATGGGTATCCTTAATAACCGATAAAAGAGATTTTGACATTATACGAGTATTCGTAAAAATAGAAAAACTTACCTTTCTTCCCCCAATGAAACAAAATTTTAAAATTTGGCTATCTGTTAATTTACTGTCGCAAAAAAACTCGTTTCATAAAAGCTAAAACTAGCACAACGAAAAATACAAATTAAAGTGACTTGGTGGTTAAGGTCTGGGATTCCCCACGCAACAATTACGGCAACAAGGGTTGCCAATCTTAGATTATATTATCTTTCCGTTGGCAGTGATTTCTCCAAGACCCCATTTGAGGCGATCGCGATCGAGAGATAGTGTCTTGTCGCCCTCAAGTGGCGACCAGGGTGAACTGATGTATGTAGGTATTCCTTGCACGATTTGAGTTTGTGTGATTTTCTGCAAATCATATATAGCACTGTAGAAAGTTGATGAGTAGAATCAGATCTACGTTTTACGGAACTGGAATAGAAATCGACGTCAATAAAGAAAAAAGTTTTCATATAGATTTATCTGTAAATTATCCAAAATTGCTCAAAATAATTTATCTCGGAGGAGAAGAGGACCATCGGGCCGCGAGGCTGTGGGCGGTCGCCCACGTCTTCCACGCCTAGTTACGCCACTGGGTCCAAAGTATCGTCGATTCTTGAGTAGAATAACAATCTTCGGTCAGCCGACGGTAGTCTACACGAAATCTGGTGTTGCCATCTTTTTTCTTTACTAGAGGTGACGACCAAGGACTATCTGATGGTTATATTATTTCCTGTTTATGCACGTCCTTGATATTATTTTCTGCCTCTTTTGGGTATTAGGCGAGGGTGTTGGCGAGTGGGTCCTGAATTCGCCATATTGATTGAATGTTTCACAACGTTCGTCCTTCCTATTTGAGCGTCGTCCTTAGCAAAAACATCACTATATACACTAATCAACTTCCCTACCTCACCCATGTGTTCTGGTTCAAGATCTGTGCGAGATGAAGTCAATGTGTCTAGTAGTTTCTGCGAACACTTTGAACTTTTGAGTAAGTTGTTTCTTGATGATGTCCATTCCCAAGATTACTTCCTCCGTGATATCTGCCACCAGTACCTCATGTTCGACGATATTCTTACTTCCACGGGTTGACACATCCTCTCCAGTCAGAGTCCGTAAGGCCACCGCCGATGGTAGAATTTTTCAACTTCCTTTCACTATATCCGGCCTCACTATATTTCAGGTTACACCGGTGTCGACTGAGAGTTTAACCGATGGCCCATTTTACTGTCGACATAGATGCTTGGAGAGACGGCCTGCATTATTACTTTTCTGGCATTGTCATGGTGGCTAGGATGATTTCTCTGTTCTTGGTATTTTAATTTGGCCAGATTCTTACAGTTGCGCCGATGTTCCGGCTTCTAGGCACTCTGTTTTGTTGCTCTCGAACAACTCGGCGTACTATCTGTTCTATGCTCTCCTTGCTGGCAGAGGAATCACCTGCAGTTCGCCTCAGTTCAACTGTAACGTTTTCTACCTTTTTCTTGGGTCGGTTCCCAACGATATTTCTTATTAATTAAAGCAACGCTTTGCCTTTTATATTTTATCTCGTTCATTCACATACAACATACAGGTTAACTTGTCGATATCTCGCACGGTTGTCTCTCGTGGTGCTGGGCCCACTCGAGTCGATCCAACTCTCCTCTATGGGAGGAGAGATTTCAGCTACTGAGCAGCTCCGAGCATATGCAACTATTAATACATCTTAATGTTTAAAGAGTTGCTCAATAACCTTACATCCTCTCTCCCAAGTAGGTTCACTTCAAAATCTAAATTAAAGACATATTAACAATTTCAGTACAGTGATGTAATACACAGATTGAAAACAAAGATAAACCAGTAATTATGATAAAATTCCTTACCTACTTGGTTTCTTAATTAATGTTCTATCTCTCAACTGGTATCTATTAACAGTACAATCATTAACATTTTCCTCCAAGTTTCCACTACTCTCATTAAGCTTATTATTATGATCATCCAAAATTATATGCTCCCTAGTCCTACGTCGTATTTTATCACCATCCTGTATTAAGTATGAGCGAGGCTCTTCACATTTTTTCAAAATTCTACCTTTTTTCCATACATTATTTATTCTATATTTAACAATATCATTTTCCTTTCCTTTCTGTAAAAATTTTGTGTTTTGATCGTAAAAATACTTTTGCTTTTGGTGCCTTTTATCAAAATTATTTACTACTTTTCATTTATTAATTACATTCGGTTTCAGGAGAGAACTGAGTGAGGGTATGTTATCTTTCAAACGCCTACCAAGCAATAATTGAGCAGGTGACAAACCTATATCCGGTATCGGACTATTCCTATACTTAAGCAAATAAATTTGCAAGTTACCCCTTTCATATGAACATTTCCTTAAAAATCCCTTACAGATGCTTACAGCTTTTTCAGCCAATCCGTTACTTCTTGGGTAATTTGGACTGGAATGAACTACTTTAATGTCCTACTTGTTTGCAAAATCATAAAACAAATAAGATCTGAACGGCACATTGTAGCAAATAATCTTATCGGGAAACCTGAAGGAGGCAAAAACTTCCATCAACTTTTGAATAACCTCTTTGATAGATTTATCTTTAATGTATTTGAAATCTTTCCACTCTGAATAGTAGTCCATGATAGCTATGTATGAGTTTCCCCCAAAATCAAAAATATCAATACCTATTTTACACCAAGGACATCAGTTAATTCTACACTTTCGGTTTCAACGGAATACATTTTCTTTTTGAAATTATTTCTATTGCTTTTATAAAATGGTTTACCTGACTTTTTTAATAAACATCCTGTTTCAAAATGCTTCAATTTATGACAGTAAAAACATTCTTTGCCATATGCTGGACATTTAAATGCATTATGCCTAGTACTACATTTTTTACAATCATATGGGTTATGAACAGAATTAACTTTTTTGATTTTGCTTCTCATAAAATTTGAAGGACTTATCTTAGATCTCGATGAGTTGATAGTGTCCACCCTGTTGCTCGTACCGTCCATTTTCATTGCTATATAGTCAGTTTGATGTCTGCTAGCTTCAGCGATTTGGCATATATGGATGGCTTTTTTCAGTGACAATACCTCGGTTTGTAGAAGGCGTTCTCGTACATTATTATCTAGGATGACCATCACTATCTTATCACGTACTATTTCCTCCTCGGATTTGTACTCGCAATTTTTCACCATCGTTTTCAGTTCCGTTATGAAACTACCCATTGATTGACCTTCCTTCTGGTTGCAGATTAGAAATTTGTAGCGTTCATACACTACATCTGACAACGTGGTCTTATCAATTAGTCATTTGAAATTTTCCACACCTTCATCACCTATTAAGTTCAGAAATACGGCAACTCTGACTGGTTCAGCAGCAGCATTTTTAGCAGAAGCCAACATGTACATTTGGAATTTCTGTTTCCAAAGGGACCAACTTCTCGCCATGTTGCCGGAAAAATACATCACTGGTGGTAATCTTAATCCATCCATTCTCTTAATAAGGTTCTTTAACACCTGACACCATGTAACATTTTCTACCTTCTTCTACCTCTTAATGTTTAAAGAGTTGCTCAATAACCTTACACAACCATTCTGTGAGAAGCCATCTGAATACATCAACTCGTGTTAACGAGCTACAAACGTGTGTTGTCGCGCAACTATGTGAACTTAGCCTAAGGCTTAGTTCAGATGATCGCGCGATTACGTGTGATTCCCGAACGCGCGACTAGAGATACTGAGTAGTCGTATTGAAATGTTTATATGGTCGCGAGTCATCGCGAGTATATTGACGATCACGCGGGATCGACTTTGCTTTGTCACCGGTATCTTGTATTGAAATACAACTGTCAGGCATAGACATGTTCAGATTATTCACGCTATTAGACGTGCAAAGCTGAAATATTGACAGAGATTTCAATGACTTTTTCTGAATACCTCAACTCGCGTAAACGAGCTAGAAACCTGCGTTTTCGTGCGATCATGTGAATTTAGCCCAAGGCTAGGTTCAGATGATCGTGTGTTTACTAGCGATCGATAGGTCGCGCGACTAGAAATACTGGGTAGTCGTACAGAAATGTTCTCATGGCCGCGCGACAATTTTACCCGCGACCATGTGAACATTCGTATATGGCTACTCAGTATTTAAGTCGCGTGAACGCGCGATCATCTGTACCAGGGCTAAATATCGCAACTCGTCGACGAAGGTTTGTATGACGATTTGCTCCCGGAAACTATCTGGTGCTGTAGGATATGCCAGTCTTACTAACCTTGCTACGTCTGCCTCGAATTCCTGAAAGGTTTCTGCACTTCTCTAATGGTAGCTCTTGATCTGTGCGTGATATACTTGTTGGAGGTGTGCATCACAATATCTCATCTGCAGTTTGCTTATCAAAGCCTTATAATTCGTCTGTTGGCTTGAAGGAATGGTCTGGATGATACTCAGGGCATCTCTCCTCAGTGTAATAATCAAGGCAGTCGCTTTCTCTTCTTCGTCCCAACTGTAAGCATTGGCTGCTGCTTCGAATTGCTTCTGCTATGTGCTCCAAAGAGTTTTGCCATCGAAAGTAGGAGGTTGGATCCTCATTCTACCTGATCAACGGAGCAATACTTGCTGAATTTCTTATAAATCGTTCTTCCATGGTTTTCACATGTTCTTCCTTTTTTTTGTCTTCTTTTTTCTTCTTCTATATCATCAAAGTTCTCTTCCATGTTTCCAACTCTGTCTTCAACTTACTCAATCTTGTCTTCCAAGTTTCCAAGCTTGTCTTCCACATTTCCGATCCTCTTGTCTTAGGCCAATTGTTTTTCAACTCACTTTGGATGGATGTCAATTATCTCTCAAATCGTCTCCTATTTTCCTTGTGTTTTCCTCGATTTTCTTTGTGTTTTCTTCCAATTGATTTTTCATGTTTTTCGAACTTATTTCTTCAAAAGCTCTCTTGAAAAATTCCATAGTCGCCTGGTCCATTTTGTTTGACTGCGATCTTGTAATCGGCATTCAAAACTTTCCATAATGAAGACAACACAGTAGTTCAATTTTCACCCCTCACCTGACACCAATGTAACGTTTTTCCCTCCAGGGTGAACAAATGGCTACTGTGTTAATTGTCTGATTTTATTTCAACCAATATAATACTAATTCATAAATATTCACAAACTATTCTAATTTATTTACACAATTTATTTTCACTACTTGGATAGTTCCGATTGCGTTCCGCTCTCATGATGCGATCATCACTACTGCCCTGCCCATCGGCTAGCGGCCCTTTTATATCCCGTAAGCTGATGCTTCTAGAAACCTCTCGAAAGAACGAGGGCGTTTTCGCCCGTAGGACACTCGAGAAGAAGACAGGTGTGTATTCAAGGCAGCGATACATATCTCAAGCGAATCGAGCGTTACAATACATTATTTTCTCAAATTCGCTGAATTTTGCAACCGCCAAGTCACAGTTTTCGATATTCATCGATGGAAAGAAAGTTGAATGATATATTGTATGCTGGTATTCGAAAAAGGTGAAAAAGGTGTCGTTTTTTAGATGATAATCATTTGTATCTATGTTTTTTAAGAATAGGGAATGATATGAAAGATTTTTCGAAAGTATCTTCGAGAGACTGTAATCATCAGAATTCGATACTGTGTTTTTAGAAAACAGAAGAGAACAACTCAAGATTGGGAATCTATTCATTTCTCGGTCAGCTTTTGCCGAACTATCAGATTTTATTTGGTGATATTCAGATACTGATTTGATTATGTAATATTTATATGGCATTTTGATTCACAGGGTATCCAATATCATCTGACTTACTTCCTGACAAGTTCACCTGCGGACCAGATACTAGCACTAGAATTTATGGTGGTGAAAAAGCAACGTTAAATGAATTTCCATGGATGGCCTTGATCGAATATGAAAATAGTAAGTAGAACATTTTGGATTATATTTTTCTAAAGGACATCAAACCAACTCGGAATCGTACTATTTTTTAGATTATACAGGGTGTCCCGTAAAGACCACGTCAAACAAAAACGGTATGTAGATCAGAATGTGCTCCACCTGATGTGAAAAAATCGTTCATATGAAAGTCTCACAGTTTTCGAGATATTTGATGTTTTATGAAAATGTTGAATTTTTTCACTTAAGATGCTTCTCTCTTGTGGAAGCTACAATTAAATACTTTTTGAATCAGTTTTTTTTCTGTAAATATTGTTGAATGATTACTTCGATTCATACGATGAAAAATAGCAGAAAATATTATACAGGAATTCTGAAAAAAAAGTTAAAATTCATGTTCTGAAGGAGGTGTTTTTTTTGTACTGAATTCTATCTGACGTGGTATAAAAAAAAACACTAAACGTTTTCTGGATATTACCTCGAAAAGTTGCCCATTTTGTGAGGATTCCGAAAAAGTAAAATACAGGTGATAACCTTCTGCTCGACAAAAGATATTTGAATGTTTATCGAAAATGGAGCATTTCTGTGAAAAACTGATTTTGTGAACTTTTCCACAAGTCCTTTCATTTTGCAGATTCTGGTGTAACATATTGAATAATTCTCTTGAAAAATGTCAGTTAGTCCTTAAAATACTTATAAAGTGAAATTATTCATTAATTGCAATGATATAATGTAATAACGCACAGGATCTTCAATATCAACAAATGTATTGTGAAGAAACTTTATAAAAATATCAATAATAAAAATTCAGGATTCTTATTAGAGCAAGTGCTCAAAATGACCACCTCCTTCGCTAATACATGCCCTGCATCTATTGAGAAATGATCTTTTCAAACCATACAAACTTCTCCCCGCTATTTTGGCTGCTGAAATACGAATCCGGTACCATAGTTGTGCTTCATATCTTATGGGATTCGAATAAATTACATTTTTTAAAAAACCCCAGTAAAAAAAATCCAAAGGATTTAAGTCTGGTGAACGTGGAGGCCACAAAATTTCACCGCCCCTTCCGATCCACCGGTGAGGATATGTTTGGTTTAAATATTCCCTAACATGACGACTGTAGTGTGCTGGGCACCCGTTGTGTTGAAACCATAGATTACGTCGCATTTCCAGTGGTATATCTTCTAAGAGTAAGGGTACACTGTTCCTTAGAAAATTCAAATAGTTGGTGCCGTTTAATGATTGCGGCAATTCTGTCGGACCGAATATTTTTCCATCGTATATGCCAGTCCATAAATTCACCGTAAATCGATATTGGGATCTATCTTGCCTTATATTGTGCGGATTCCCGATGTTCCAACTATGAAGATTATGCAGATTGATATACCCGCTTTGAGTACAGGAAGACTCATCAGTCCAAAGGATATTATTGAAAAAATTGGGATTTTCTGTATGTTTCAGCAACATTTGTTGACAAAATTCTACTCGGGCTTGATAGTCTCTGGGAAGTAGTTGTTGAACTCTCTGAATATGGTAGAGGTGCGTTTCCTCAGGATTCTATGGGCACTTGTTTTTGATATGCCTGTAATGAGCTCTATCATTCTGTTTGATACTGAAGGATTATTTTGGACTTCATTCAAAATGGTATCATCCTCCACGATCGAAGGCCGGCCACTACTTTTACGACTCCCAGGAACTCTTCCTTCGACAATTGCATTATGGGTCCGGATGAAAACTTCGTAATTGGGATGTCGGCGATTGGGGGTACCGATGCTGCTCTAGCATTAAGACGTACTTCTCCATAAATAAGGTGCATGTCGGCATATTCTCTTGCAGTATACGAAACATTTTCTGTAGTTATTTGACCAGTAAACTGCTACGCATTAACTTCCACTAGATAAAAATGAACTTTTCCATAGATACCTTAAGTACCTTAAGTTTGAATCATTAAATCGCATACCATCATCCTAACAATGTTCGAGAGTTCTTTAGGCAAAGAAAAAGGAATAAAAAAACTCATTCAGTGAATTGGCATCTTAATAACATTTTATTGATTTGTTGATTGATTATTTTCAGCAGGAAGTGCAAAATGAAAGTATTTATGGAAAAGGTGAAAAAATCAGTTTTTCACAGGAATGCTCCATTTTCGATAAATATTCAAATATCTTTTTTTCTGAAGAAGGTTATCACCCGTATTTTGCCTTTTCGGAATCCTCACGAAATGGGCAAATTTTCAACGTAATATGCAGAAAAGGTCTAGTGTCTTTTTTTTTACACCACGTCAGATAGAATTCAGTACAAAAAACACTTCTTTCGAAACATGAATTTAAATTTTTTTTTCAGAATACCTGTATAATATTTTGTGTTATTTTTCATTGCATAAATTAAAGTAATCATTCAACAATATTCACGGAAAAAACTGATTCAAAAAGTATTCAATTGTAGCTTCCGCAAGAGAGAAAGCATTTAAAGTGTAAAAATTCAACATTTTCATAAAACATCAAATACCTCGAAAACTGTGAGACCTTCATATGAAAAAATTTTTCACATCTGGTAGAGCACATTCTGATCTACATTCCGTTTTCGTTTGACGTGGTCTTTACGGGACACCCTGTATAAATTGCTAGAAACATCAACCCGTGGCTTGAATATCAGCCGACAAACTGAAAACGCCGTTACTATAAAGATGAGATTTCAGTCGTTCTCATCTGGTTACCTACAGTAGTGAGGTGTAGAGTATGATCTTCGCTATTGAAATCTAGCAACTTTCAATCTATTCGTGAAATGTTCATTTGAGCATTACTGTCACCCTAAACCAAGCATTTCACCAGACCGTTTTTAATGTGTTTTTCTCTATTTCAGTATCGTAATGAGTTCATTACAGTACTGAAAGTAGTGCTGTAATGAAACCCATTACAGCATTGTTTCCAGTTATATTTTTCGTTTTGTGGTTGTCAGTACTGACCTCCGATCCACTCAATTTTCGAATCAAATAAATTCAAATTTCGCAATCTGTCAAATTTCGTTAGTGACACCAACTGCCAAGATACATTACAAAAGTCACTAGTCTGAATTATTATTCGAATTTCGAGAGTTTCCTACAAAACTTTACTGAAATAGAGAAAATATCATCTAATACTCGTTGCAGAAGGCAATTCCAACACTCATGCTATCGCTCCTTCGTCGCTCGTTTTCGAACTTCGCATTCGTGTTGGAATAGGAGCTCATTCTGCAACTTGTTTTAGAATATACTATTAGCCCACAGATATAGACATATCTATTTCGTAAAGTCCTGGCCGCTGGTTTTGGGTATGTGCGATGGAAAAAAACAATCAAGAAATTTAATGCTCTGGATGGTTTCGAAAAAGGGATAGGACATGAAAAATGTTTTCAGCCGATTAACCGCCAGATCATCAGAGTTAATAAATTTTTTCGATGCGATGTTTCACGAGAACAGAAGGAAACATCACAAGAATGAGAATATATCAGCACCCCAGAGGTAAAGTGTGTTAAGTAACAATATCAAAATTAGACAAAAGAGAGATTTTTCAGTTGGATTATGGTTTTAAAGAATGTTTACTGCCATAATTTGTCGACTTGATATACCTAGAGAGTTGAGAATGTGTTCCAATAGCTAGAATTTACTAATGTGAATCCAATATTGGAGAAAGTTTGTATCTGAAAAAATGTGACTTAACACACTTTACCTCTGAGGTGCTGATATTCATGTTGAAATTTCGGAGTTTCGCAAATGTTTTATTTGATACTTTTCAGATACTGATTATTGAAATGATTTGATTATGTAATATTTATATGGTATATGTGGAAAAGTGTATGTGGAGAGAGAAGAACAGTTGATCGAACCAAAACCTATAATGAATCCTGCCTCGATTTCAAATGAATCAAGTGAAACGGAATTTAATTTTTCAAGAAGTGGCAGAATAGAATCGCACAATAGGCGCCGACGAAATACCTGCGGAGATATATAAAGTTCTTGTAAACCAAAACAAAACAATGGCAAACCTAAAATCCCTTTTTAATTTGATCTGCACAATTGGTAAGGTGCCACAGGATTTTCGGGATGCACTTGTAGTTAATCCATTCAAGAATAGGGGCAGTGCTGCTGACTGTGGAGTATTTCGTTGCTCTCTATATGCGGAACGATTCTCACAAAGGTTATGGCAGCCAGGCTGACAAAACATGCAGACCTTATTCTTCCGGAGGCACAATGCGGATTCAGACCAAATAGAGGTACCACAGACCTAATTTTCACCCTTAGACAGCTCCAGGAAAAGACAAGAGGACAGCCATCACTACTTTATGATCCTTTTTAACTTTTTTGTCACTGCGCTTACCATGATGATAGACAACAAGCTAAATGAACGCGGTTATAGCAGTTAAGTACCGATTCGACGGAGGCCTCTTTAATCTCAGAAGACTCAGAGCCAGGACAAGATCGAAAAATATCGCAGATTTACAATATACTGATGATTGCGATTTGTTAGCTGGGTCGTCGGAGGAGCTGCAGATTATCCTCGAAACCTATACGTGGGCCTATGAGGCATTGGGTCTCAAGATAAATATTAATAAAACCAAGATAATGACCATGCCCCCAGTGCAAGAGGATGTAAATATGTTTAGTCAAGACAACACGCTAGAAACAAAAGATCACTTCAACTACCTTGGCAGCATAGTGAACAATAAGGGAAACATTGATGAGGAAATTCAACATCGCATTAATTCCGCCACTGCATGTTTCTGGAGACTTAGAAGCAGTCTTTGATAATCATGACCTTTCTTTATCCACCAAGGTCGCTGTGTATAGAGCAATAGTTATTCCAGCATCAACATATGGCTGTGAGAAACATCAAAGCTCTGGAGAGACTTCAACAAAGACAGCTTTGACAGATTATGCACATAAAATGGTTTCATAAAATATCAAACATAGAAGTACTCCATAGAGGTATGTGCAGAAGCATATCAGACATGATTGGACAGAGCTGCCTCAGATGGGTGGGTCATGTCACACGCATGACCGCAAATCGTCTACCCAAATGTATTCTCTATGGCGAGCTTGCGGAATGTCGACGAAAGCAGGGTGGTCTATTGAAGCGCTATAAAGATGTTTGAAATCAAGCGCTATAAAGATGTTTTGAATCAACATTCAAGAAAATTCGGAAGAGCTTGCGCAGAACCGTAGCGAGTGGAGGAGAATTGTGGCTGCATTCACAGAAAGCAGATCGGATAGGCTTCGTCGGAATAGTCCAGCAGTAATTTATGAGTGTCCAGATTGCGGACGAAGAATCTCTTCAAGAATTGGCTTGTTCAGACGTGTGCACAGAACATGACGATGACTTGTATTATTACTTTGACTTTGACTTTTATGTTGTATATTCGGCAACGAATAAAGCTAATGAATGAATGAACTTAATAGGTATGAGGTGATAAACATCAAACCGGTAACTTCAGGGATTCAAGTTGAACCGGTTTCAGAAAACGATTACTGACATCTTTATAGAATTATTAAAGAAACAGACATTAAACTTCACGCTTATGAACTTAAACCCCCTAGGAACTCCTGGACCCCTAGGAAAATCACTGAAACAATGGAGAAACAGCTGGTAGTCAATTTCCTAGGAAAACCAAACTTAAAGACCATAAGATCATCAGAAACAAGAAGAAGCTTATGAACTTGAAAGCACGAAACAACTAAAAGCTCTCTACCTGGATTAATAGCTGAAATAAAAAAAAAGATATTGAAGCGCACTCATCTTCAGAAGGTTTCCCGGTCTCAAAAGTTATCACAATGAAGCGGATGAAAGGATTATTGGCAGAGCGTTCAGGGCGATTCTCAACAAATTTAATTTCTTCTGCGGAATCTGAATACTAGTAGAGAGTCTCAGATTGAGAAATGCGATCATACAATGCTAACGATAGTCAATATCCGGACATTCACAGAAAGACTTAGCAGGAAATGTGGCGAAAAACCCATAACAGCTGGATGTGAAAAACTCGTCACCGCAGCTAAGAAAAAATACAGAAAGAAATTTCATTCATATGATAGAACTAAGCTTAGTTCTGTCGATCTCAAGCTTGAGTTAATTGATGTTCAACGAAGTTGTTTTAAATTGAAAAATAAAAACACAAGACAACGTTCACAATATTTATAAATATTTCAATTAATTAATAATTGAATAAATTTTGTATTTGGATTGGCTCAGATTTTGAGCTTGAATTGTTTTTCCAACTGATTAACGCTTTGTATGTGTCGGTCCAGTTCACATTGGAAATGGAAAATGAAGATAAGTTGCCAAACTTTTTGGACATACAGATAAAAATGGTAGAAGATCATATGGAATTTGATATGTATGGAAAACCTACTTTTTCAGACATCCTCATCCATAATAGTAGTTCACATCCATAAAAAAATAAAAATGTCACCTTTTCATTCCCTGGTACACCGTCTAATATCAATACCACTTTCAACAGCTAATTTCGAAAAAGAAGTGGAAGTGTTAAGGACATTGGCATTGAACAATGGTTTCTCTCCCAATATTATAGATAAATCAATTGACAAAAAACAATATCAAAAACTATTATCAAGTATATACCCCACCCAAAATTAATAACTCTATTGATAAATTTGCTTATATAAACTATATCCCACAAATAAGCGACAATATTTGTAGTAGATTAAGACAAAATAAAATTGACATTGTATGTACCTACAAGAAAAACTAAGAATCAATGTTTTGTAATGAAAAGGATAGTTTAAGAACTTTTGAAAAAAGTGGAGTCCATAAAATTTTTTGTGACGAATGCAAAGCTTTTTACATAGGTCAGACTGGTCGTTCTTTTAAGATAAGGGTTGATGAACATAGAAAGTCAATTCCTCAAAACAAATTGACAACTGGTTTTTCTGATCATTGTATCACTTGTAACCATTTCATAGATTTTAATAAAACAAGAATATTGCATGAAGGGGAAAAAAGCAGGCGTCTAGATCTTCTTGAAATTTTGGAAATATTTTCTGCTTCAAAATATAAACAACCGATTGTGAACGATTAATTAGATTTCCGCTTATCTCCGGTTTTAACATCTGTTGTTTGATGTTTATTTCTTTGACTTATGCGTTTACTTTTCAGTCTTGAGAATGGGATAAAACACGAAACATGTCGACTTATTAGATGTTTAATTTATTAAAATATTGTGAACGCAGTCTTGTGTTTTTATTTGTCAATTGACCAAAGATGTTTCACCAAGTGAAACTCTTGTTACGCTGTCATACAATAATAATAATAACAACAATCGGCTATGTATACCAGGATGTTCCAGGTTATTGAGTAATCGTTTGTGAGGCACACGGCCTTTGAGTAATCCAGATACACCACATCTATCGGGATTTCCTCGTCAAGTGGGATAAGATAAGCGACGAGATAGCCTATATTTCATGAAATAAATAGTGGATTGAACGTCTTCTCGATTCCCGACTTGATCATTCGGACGTATCGAATGATACTATGCATTTCTTTCGCTAAGCGACCCGGCAACTGAGTTGCCCAAGCCGACGTGATCCCGAGAATTCTCACGGCCAGTTTCTGAAAGGCCGATCAACGTAAAAATGAACTAATCAGCTGTCAAATCCCTGGTCAAGTGCCATTTGAGTTGCAGAAAGTAAGGTTAACTACTTGAACTTGATCAGCCTGTCAGTTGACAGAGTGGTCGAATATTGCAGGTAAATTGTACGTCAAACGCACTTTTGGGTTTCTGAAACGCATGTTGAGGCTAAATCAGTGGTCAAACTAATGTCAAAGAGGTGGTCAACTAATCGGTGATGTTCGCGGAATTAACTCGGTAGAGACGTGGTTAATCATCGTAGTTTCCACGGAAATCTTAATTGCATGGGTTAATGGGTGTTCATAACAATAATTAGGCATAGTGGCAATAATTATATTTCTTCCAAAAAGAAATTTATTTATTTTTTGAAACAATTTGTGATTTTATTATCTGGCTGTAGATTATCATCTCCCCAGAACACAAGAATAACTCAACAGGAATTAATCTGAATTATATCCATTCATTATCAAATGTTATTGGAGCTCTAGACTGTACACATTTTAAAATAATATCGGTCGTCCACAAGATGAGCTTTCAAAATGGGAAGGGAAAATTTTTTTCCAAATGTTCAGGCCATTTGTGATGCGAACTTGAAAATTGTAAAAGATGATGAAAACATATTGGTGAGAAAATCCACTGTGTTAACTCACACGTATGTATAATCATTAATAACTGAGGTAGTGGTGGACTCCAACGGAAGCCAAGAAAATCCAACACGATACAACAAATGAAGTAGAAATGCAGTGTGAATTAACATCTTGATGTGTGATGAAAGTTGAAATAAATTAATGCTCAATACTGATTTCATTGATACACAGAAAAATATCAAAAAAACCTATTTAAATAATTTCATACTTGTAAACAATTTATGATTGAGTAGAGATTGAAATATTGTGGTAACTTGAAGGATTTAACAAGGGTATTCATTATCATATTTTAAATATACCAAACATTGATAAATTGTATCATTTATTTATTGAAAAGATTATAATATTCTTTTTGTTTGATTTTAATTTCTAAATATGTATATTGAAATGTGTTTTTTTCAAAACAAGCTACTTTTCTTGTAAGTTAGGTTTTCTTCTCAGTATAGGCATTCTTCAGTTCCCTTCAATAATAAAGATTTTTTATTTCTTCTTTCAGGACTTTGTTCTCTCAATTGTAGCTATTTGTCGAGAAAAGGTGGTCGATGTCGTATAACTTCATTATCACGACACTGCACTCGTGTTTGTAAGTCTTCATCAATGCCATCTTAAATAGATTTAAAGCAATTGGAACTAGGAAATTATAAAATGAGGATCATAATATGAGCATAATCAGTTTGAATATATGCAAATACCAATATTATAGTAGCTCAAAGAGCTGTCGTACTTGTTGACCAAAGGCTACATATGCTCCCTGATAAAGCCAACATTTTTGCTCCTACTGTTTGTACTCAGCCAGAGGTGGTACAAACCGCTACCTGTTGCTAGGACATCTTCCTAAAAATTAAGATCAGTAATATTAGTAACTGTGGTTTATTGTACTATTTTAATCCAGAGAATTAACTAATGCATAGAAACCTTATCAATGTTTTGGTCCTTTTTCAATTCTTTCACCATATTTATTAATTCAAGCAGAACTGAGGTTCTGAAACAAGAATATCTATAAAAATAATATCAATTCTTTGTTGACGGAGTCAAAAGGCCATTGACCGAAGTCTTTCAACCACAATAAAAATAATATCCACTGAACTTACATCTTGTGACGTCGTTTTCCTCTGGGTTGCGACTTACACCTACCACTACCTTTCCAAGCTTACTCGGGCGCCAATTGCGATGGGTTTTATAAGGTCGCAATTCCTTACGTCGCTCACAGTTGTCCACCTGGGTAGCTTTTCTACAGTTGGAGACAAGGTTCGATTCAATCTGGGGTGGTAGCGATTGATAAGATATTATTTCTTCCACTGAAGAGGAGCGACTTTGAGCTAAATAAATAAAACGCACTTCGAAGAGACACAATATATTGCTAAATATAAACTCTTTGATGTTACGTGCAATGCTGCAATTTATTGACGGTGCTACAATAAAATGAATGAGGCAAAAAGCAGCAAATTTAACAATATATACAAAATAGCAACAAAGAAAACTCAACAGAAATGACGGACGGAATAAAATAAAGCGAGGTGAGCGGGCGGCGTATGTAGAGCTGTTAAAATGAGTGATTTGAAAGCGGTTTAGTATGAGAGCGACAGCCAGTAACTTGATTATCTTGATTACCAGTGAAAAGCATACAATGTGGCGGGTGAAAGGCGGTACACCCTGTCTACCTGTCAACAAGCTGTCCTGTCCTGCGTGCGCACGCGATCTACTGTCCCCTCCCCTTGACTCGAGAAGTTCGGTCCAATATCCCCCCCAGACAGGCGCAAAGAAAACTCAGGACTGCGCACGTCGGCGCGCCTGCCAAGATGGAGTTTGAACGAACGTTGCGAAATTCGCTGGCCAGATGACAGCTGTAGTGGGGAAAGATAGGGCAATTTACCCCTGTCCTCAGGATTGAAGAGTCTTTCTGGTGGTCCTCAGAAGGGGGAAACAACCAAGCGACAACCCCCAGGCGGACTCTCCACTGAGGGGTGAAAGAGTATCAACTCAATGATAGCTCTATCACCAGGGCCTAAACGTAGACTACGCGAAGGAATACTGCGTAGCAGTATCCTGGGTTTAGCGCGTATTGACGCACCTAACAAGAATGAGTTGGAGAACAGAAGATGGGTATATCTGGCGAGAAGATCCGCGAACCCGGAAATAAGGACACCGGCCCCTTTTTCTCAGGATTGAAGAGTCTTTCTGGTGGTCCTCAGAAAGGGGGAAACAACCAAGCGAGAACCCCCAGGCGGACTCTTCACTGAGGGGTGAAAGAGTATCAACTCAATGATAGCTCTATCACCAGGGCCTAAACGTAGACTACGAGATGTAATTTTAAAAAAATAACGAGAAAGTATAAATTCCGGATATCGCCCCCCTCGTCGAACAGCACAGGAAAACTTGCCGGCCACGTAGACAGGTGAATAAGATGGGTCTTACCAATCCTGTGGATTCTTGGTCTCGACACAACACTTGAGTCCTATCTCGTTCGTTGGGAATCTCGAAATAACAGTCTGAAGAATTTCACGCTCGAAATGTGAGGAATTACAAATGACACAAAACTCCTCGAAATTAACCACTCGGAAAAACGCAACTATCGTAATATTCTAGACTCTCAGATCTGAAAACTCGAAAACTCTGCGAACTAGCTATCGTAAGATTCGAAATTCGAAGAACTATCGGAGAACTCGGAAAAACTGACTATCGGAAAATTCGAAAAACTATCGGAGAACTCGAAGAACTGACTGTCCGCCTGAAAACTGCCGAATTTATAAGGTCGGTTGGAGGGGGAATATTTCGAGTCTCGGATATCGTGAAAACAATTGCCGCTCCGCACAAAAAACACATATGGTACAGATAACGTCGCCGACTACGGCGAACGTAAGTTTTTTCTACATAGGCAGGAATCTGAAATTGGCTTCTTAGATTTTCACGATATGAAACTCGAAATAATTTTATGTTTGAATTCAAAATTGTTGAAAATTATACAGGTTGATTACGGTAACGAAGTTCACCTCGTCACAATACGATAAAACGAATACTTTCGTTTTTGAGTTAAGAACTGTTTGGAAAATATATAGACTGTTCTCAGTGACGAAGTTCGCTTCGTTACACACCCCCTCCACTTACCGAAAAAAAAAACGAAAGTTTTTTTTTTTAACCTCATCGTCGCCAGCCACCTCGCCATTCGGCGGACCATTGGCACAGAGCCAACAGCACTCCCGGACGAATCTCCAACGGCCAGGGTTGGAGGTTCGTCAGGGGTCGTAGAAGTTCGCACTGGACCCCCACAGATCTGGTATTCGATCTGTCTGACCTTTCGTCTTGACCAACGCCTTGTCTGGCGCTCGATGACCTCTCGGACGAATTCTCCTGGACCGTGGACTGCTTGGTGGATGGCTTGGCAGGAACGCTCCCTTGACATGTCCCTCCAGTCTGGACCTGATTCACAGTCTTCTTCCATCAGCAGATCGTACCTGGCTGTCATGGGACCCACCACCTCGGCGTCGATTCGATCCCAACCCTTTTGTGGACATCTCTGTTCTGAAACTCGAAAGTTATTAGTATCTCTTAATCGGAATTCGTCGGTGAAGACAGACGATCTCACTCCTGGGGAATCCGAATCCGCCTTGTGGTCTCCTAAGGTTCAACAAACTGGGGGTGTAGCCAACCCTGCTCTCTTGGAGGACAGACCTAAAACAGTATCCTCTTGCACTTCCACGTCCGGTCATCGGTTGGTTGCCTTCTGAGAATCCACGACACTTGGTCTCATCATCGTGGTTCCAAACCTGGACGGCATCTCGGCTACGGACGGTTTAATTTCGCATGCTTTTCATACTATATCCGCTGGTTGCCAGCGGATGTCGACGGCTCACCGCTCAGCTCACCTTCGTGATACGGTTTCAAATCCTTCACGTGGATATGACGGAGGTATTTACCTGATGCATCTTTCAAATCGTAAACTACGGGAGACACTGCCTTTACAACCGTATACGGACCGGAATATTTGGGGGCCAACTTAGACGCGAAACCGCCAACCGCCGACGATAACGGATGTTCCCGGCGCAATACCTTGTCTCCGACCCGGCACGACCATTCCCTCCTCCGGAGGTTGTAATAACGGCTTTGCTGATTAAAAGCTCGATCTAACCGAAGTCTGACAAACTCCCGCGTCTCTCGTAATTGTTTGAGACGGGTCGCATACTGGTCTACCCCTCGGACAGGTGGTTCTTCGGTCAAATTCTCTGCAACATCCCTCATTCCTTCGGTACGACGGTTCGTTTCGGGAGAGCGGAGCTCCCGGCCGAAGTTCAGGAACGCCGGTGTGAATCCGGTAGATTCATGTTTGGCAGAGTTCAACGCGAACGCCAGTTCTCCAAGATGCTCATCCCAGGAGCGATGATCTTGCTCACAGAACTGCGCAATCATGGTTTTGATCGTTCTGTTTGCCCTTTCCACGGGGTTGCACTGCGGAGAGTATACTGGAGCAAATCGGTGGTGAATGCCCAAACCCTTCAAGTTGCCCTTGAATAAGCGGCCGTCAAACTGTGACCCGTTGTCACTTATTACGGTCTTCGGACATCCAAACCTCAACACCACTAGGTCGTGAAAAGCCTGGAATATTCCCTTGCCTGTAGCTGCCCGAAGAGGTCTGCATTCGATCCACTTTGAGAAGCGATCTTGGAACATAACCAAGTAAGTATTCCCCTTCTTCGAACGTGGCAAAGGTCCTACCAGATCCGTACTGACAGTCTCCCACGGTTCGCTGGTGCGGTGCGGCTGCATCTTCCCTGCAGGTTTCTGCTGACAGATTTTATACCTCTGGCATTGCTGGCACCTACGCACGTATTGGGCCGCTTCACGGAACATTCCTGGCCAGTAGTAGTTCTGGGCCACTCGAGCTATGGTCTTCGCGACTCCCAAGTGGCCGGCTACTGGCACATCATGATTCTCCCGCAGAACAGACTGCCGATCTTCAGCCGGGATGCACAGTTTCCATGGTTTTCCCATTTCAGTTTCTGTGAAGTCATCCGAACTCCAGAAATGCCGGTACAACCTTCCTTCCTGGATCCTGTAGTCCGGAAAATCTGAGGGGTTCTTCAAAACCTCCTGGAACTTCTTGACATACCAGGGGCATCTGATCGGGTTCTCGGTCGCACAAACTTGTTCTTCGGACGGTAGGGGATCTCTCGACAAGGCGTCCGCTACTCGGTTCAGGGCACCTTTCCTATACTTGATCTCGAAATCATATTGCTGCAGGAAGACACACCACCTTGCAATCCGACCCAATGGGGATTTTATGGATTGCAGCCACCGCAAACTCATGTGATCGGTGATAACGGTGAACCTATAACCTTCCAAGTATGGCCTCATCTTGTCTATGGCCCATACAATGGCCAAGCACTCCTTCTCCGTCACCGAGTAGTTCTTCTCGGCACCATTCAGAGTGCGACTGGCGTAGGCGATCACTCGTTCGCGTCCATCACAAACTTGGGTTAAGGCCGCTCCGAGGCCATTCTCGGATGCGTCTGTCTGCAGCGTGAACGGTTGAGAAAAATCCGGACAGGCTAACACCGGTGACTCGGTGAGCCTCCTCTTCAGCGCATCGAAAGCCTGCTGCTGCGCATCATCCCATTTCCACCTTTGTTTCTTCTTCAGCAACAACGTGAGTGGCGTAACTATCTTCGTGAAATCGTCCACGAATCTTCGGTACCAGCTCGCCACTCCCAGGAATCGGCGAAGTTCGTGAACATTCCTCGGTGGCTTCATAGAATTGATGGCAGCGATCTTGTCAGGGTCGGTTGCGATTCCTTCTGCGGTGATCACGTGGCCTAGGTACTTGAGAGAACTTCTCACGAACTCGCACTTTTCAGGGTTTATCTTGAGGTTTGCCTCCCGGAGGCGACGAAACACCACCTTCAAGTTTTCCAGGTGCTCCTCGAAAGTCTCCCTAAGACCACTATGTCATCCAAATACGCAAAGGCAATCGGGTCCAGCTCCGGACCGATAACACGGTCCAAAAGTCTCTGGAACGTTGCGCCGGCCGAATGAAGGCCGAACGGCATAACCCGGAACTGAAACAAACCCCTTCCAGGCACAGCGAAAGCGGTAATGGGCTTACTCTCCTTCGTGAGAGGAATCTGCCAGTATCCCTGTTTCAAGTCCAACGTAGAGATGTACTTCGCTCGCCTGAGTTTGTCCAGTATGCCGGCGATATACGGCAACGGGTACGCATCCCTTATCGAGACCTCATTCACCGCTCGAAAATCTATGCAGAACCTGGGACTTCCGTTAGCCTTCTTCACGATAACGACGCAGGAACTCCATGGGGATCTCGAGGGTTCTATGATACCCTCCTCCAACATCCGGTCAACTTCCTGGTCGATTATTTCCTGCATCTTCGGATTACACGGACGGTATCTCTGCTTGATCGGCTCAGTTCCTGGTTTGATCTTGATCTCGTGTCTTGCCATCTTCGTCAGTCCTTGGACTTGATCAAATCCTGCCAGCTCCTGATCCAGGAACTTCCGGAGAACTTGCTCCTCCCGCTGGCCCAAGGAACTGATCGACGAGTTGTGCAGGATGACGGCCGGAGAAACGGCTCCTTCCAACAACTCGCCCTTCAGATAGCATTTCGCTGTCTTTAAATCGATCCTGAAGTCGTGGGAACTCAGTAGGTCCATTCCCAGGACGAGATCTATCGGTAGGTTGGGCACCAAATAAAGCCGGGCTTTGACCTCCTCCTCTCCGAACAGTAATCTCGGCTCGTACAATTCCTCAACGACGACCGAATTCCCGTCAGACACAGTGGCCAACACGTCTGTAACTGCAGACGGCCAAACGAAAATCCTTCGGCAGGCCTCTGCCGCCCTGCTACTCAGGAAAGACCTGGATGCACCAGTATCTAACAGGGCTCTCACGGGTTGTTGCCCGATGTGAACGATGACAATTGGCCGATTGTCTTGCGGCTGCTTATGTTGCTGGGTTGGGGATGCTGTCGAACGGAACTGTCTCCTCCCCGCGAGGCGGTTCCGTTCTAGTTTTCCGAACATCGGCAATCCTTCGACATGACACCTTCCCTTCCACATCGGGAACAGCAGATTTTTGGCGTCGCTCGGCACTCTCTCCTAAAGTGCCCCATTTCTCCACAACGCCAACACTGCATCCTATCAGCCCTTGCATTAGCGAAACGAACAGTTTTCTTCTCGCGACGTGTCGGTTCGTCTGACTGGGCCTGAGTCGAGTCGGACTTCCTGTCTGGAGGCTCTGCGTCGATCCTAGGCGACGCTCTTGGTGCCTCTGGCCTCAAAGGCGACGGGGACTCGACAGTCAGCGTCTGTGACGGTCTTCGACAGGGGCCTTCATATACCAGGTGTGGATCATCAATCAGCCCCTTTCGAGTCGGAGGTGGAATGTACTGGTCGGTATTCCACTGGACCAACTCGAACACCTTTCCTTTGGCCAGCAGTTGTGCGTAAGTTTTCGTCTCCTGGAAGGCCAATGCCTTCTGCAACGCCGGTAACAGCCGCTTCCTGATTATGGCCACCTGTTCTTCCTCGGAGGGTCGTTTTACGGTAAGCTTCAGGAAGAGGTTCTGCATCCTGGTTACGAAAAGTAATAGTTTTTCACCTTCTCCTTGGGTACGTTTCTGATCTCCTCCAGGAGGGTTTCCTCGTAATCGAGGGGGAGAAAAGCCCCACGAAGTTGTTCCTTGAAATCCTCCCAATCGCTGAAACACCCTCTCCTGGGGATGTTCCAGTCCCTAGCGTCCTTCCGCAGCAGCTCGAAGATTGACTCCAATAAACCTTCCTTCGTGACTCTGCGAGTCACCGCTAACTGCTCGACCTCCTGCAAGAAAGCGTCCACGTCTGCCGACCCGTCGAAGTGCACATTCCACTTGTACACCGGTATGAACGGCTGACTGGGTTGCTGTTGGGATGTCCCATCCGGTCTCGTTCGGTCATCCTCTCCGGTTCGACCTTGAGGCAACCTCTCCGACTCACTGGGTCGGTCTCGCTCTCTCGGTGCAACCGTATGAGTTTCGTCTTCCTCGGTTGACCTCGTTTCTTCCGGCTCCAGAAACGGGAACGAAATCCGCCGAGTTGATTCAGCTACCGCCCTCCGGTTCCCTGGCACCGGTGATCCAGACCTTCCCTGGTCACCTATCCCCCAGAAACTTGTGAAGTTCAGCCGTCGACGAACAGCTTCACAAGCCCTGTCGTGCAAATTCCGGAAGAAACTCAAAGAAAGACCTCCCTCCTGGTTCTCCGGTAGTTCTGTTCGGTTCAGCTGCACGTGGTTCCGAACAGCTCCTGACTCCCTGCCTGGGTCCGGCGTGACCCCAGCATCTTCCTCGGAGTCGCTTCCGCTTTCCGAGTTGACAGCTCCTGAGTTATCCAGTGGAGGATCCTCGAAAGAAATCAGCGGTTCAGCACCCAACGGCGTGCTCAAAGTAGCCCTGGCTTCGGCCAGCAGTACGGCGTCTCTCAGCATCTCGTCCGTCTGCCTCCACAACTCAGTAAGCTCTTTGACCTTTTTCCTCTCCTCCGCTGTCGTCGGCCTCATCTGACTCAGACGGTTCTGGAAATGGATGAGCCGACTCCGGATGCGGGATTCCTCATTCCTAGCGTTGTCTTCGTCGAACTCCTGAACCTGTTCCACCAGGCTCCTCAGGATTCGACCTGCATCTTCCAATTCCTCTTCCATGTCTCTGTCTACGGGACAGAACTGCGCATTCTGCGTCAGCGCCCTCCTCAATTCCAGGCGGTTTTCCTGGACAGTCCTTCCGACCCGCTGGCCACGAGCTCTCAGCTCCCACCTCAGCTCTTCAGCTCTCAACCTGTTCACCTCCATGTCAACCCTAAAAACCCTTCTGTTCGGCCTTATTGTGAAGAAATTTGGTCCCTGCTCGGGCGCCAAATTGTGACGTCGTTTTCCTCTGGGTTGCGACTTACACCTACCACTACCTTTCCAAGCTTACTCGGGCGCCAATTGCGATGGGTTTTATAAGGTCGCAATTCCTTACGTCGCTCACAGTTGTCCACCTGGGTAGCTTTTCTACAGTTGGAGACAAGGTTCGATTCAATCTGGGGTGGTAGCGATTGATAAGATATTATTTCTTCCACTGAAGAGGAGCGACTTTGAGCTAAATAAATGAAACGCACTTCGAAGAGACACAATATATTGCTAAATATAAACTCTTTGATGTTACGTGCAATGCTGCAATTTATTGACGGTGCTACAATAAAATGAATGAGGCAAAAAGCAGCAAATTTAACAATATATACAAAATAGCAACAAAGAAAACTCAACAGAAATGACGGACGGAATAAAATAAAGCGAGGTGAGCGGGCGGCGTATGTAGAGCTGTTAAAATGAGTGATTTGAAAGCGGTTTAGTATGAGAGCGACAGCCAGTAACTTGATTATCTTGATTACCAGTGAAAAGCATACAATGTGGCGGGTGAAAGGCGGTACACCCTGTCTACCTGTCAACAAGCTGTCCTGTCCTGCGTGCGCACGCGATCTACTGTCCCCTCCCCCTTGACTCGAGAAGTTCGGTCCAATATCCCCCCCCAGACAGGCGCAAAGAAAACTCAGGACTGCGCACGTCGGCGCGCCTGCCAAGATGGAGTTTGAACGAACGTTGCGAAATTCGCTGGCCAGATGACAGCTGTAGTGGGGAAAGATAGGGCAATTTACCCCTGTCCTCAGGATTGAAGAGTCTTTCTGGTGGTCCTCAGAATGGGGGAAACAACCAAGCGACAACCCCAGGCGGACTCTCCACTGAGGGTGTGAAAGAGTATCAACTCAATGATAGCTCTATCACCAGGGCCTAAACGTAGACTACGCGAAGGAATACTGCGTAGCAGTATCCTGGGTCTAGCGCGTATTGACGCACCTAACAAGAATGAGTTGGAGAACAGAAGATGGGTATATCTGGCGAGAAGATCCGCGAACCCGGAAATAAGGACACCGGCCCCTTTTTCTCAGGATTGAAGAGTCTTTCTGGTGGTCCTCAGAAAGGGGGAAACAACCAAGCGAGAACCCCCAGGCGGACTCTTCACTGAGGGGTGAAAGAGTATCAACTCAATGATAGCTCTATCACCAGGGCCTAAACGTAGACTACGAGATGTAATTTTAAAAAAATAACGAGAAAGTATAAATTCCGGATATCGCCCCCCTCGTCGAACAGCACAGGACAACTTGCCGGCCACGTAGACAGGTGAATAAGATGGGTCTTACCAATCCTGTGGATTCTTGGTCTCGACACAACACTTGAGTCCTATCTCGTTCGTTGGGAATCTCGAAATAACAGTCTGAAGAATTTCACGCTCGAAATGTGAGGAATTACAAATGACACAAAACTCCTCGAAATTAACCACTCGGAAAAACGCAACTATCGTAATATTCTAGACTCTCAGATCTGAAAACTCGAAAACTCTGCGAACTAGCTATCGTAAGATTCGAAATTCGAAGAACTATCGGAGAACTCGGAAAAACTGACTATCGGAAAATTCGAAAAACTATCGGAGAACTCGAAGAACTGACTGTCCGCCTGAAAACTGCCGAATTTATAAGGTCGGTTGGAGGGGGAATATTTCGAGTCTCGGATATCGTGAAAACAATTGCCGCTCCGCACAAAAAAACACATATGGTACAGATAACGTCGCCGACTACGGCGAACGTAAGTTTTTTCTACATAGGCAGGAATCTGAAATTGGCTTCTTAGATTTTCACGATATGAAACTCGAAATAATTTTATGTTTGAATTCAAAATTGTTGAAAATTATACAGGTTGATTACGGTAACGAAGTTCACCTCGTCACAATACGATTAAAACGAATACTTTCGTTTTTGAATTAAGAAATGTTTGGAAAATATATAGACTGTTCTCAGTGACGAAGTTCGCTTCGTTACAATCTAAATAGTTTTTTTTTGTGATGTTCCTGGATCGTCATTTGAGCCATTTTCCCTGTCTGCAGATATTTCTTGACATGGAATTAAATATATAAAAAATATAAATATAATATATAAAATTTTGACCTTTCCAGCAATCTACATACTTGCCTGCATATGTTCACTGTATAAAAAGTGGCAAAATCGAGTCATTTCAGCATGATTTTTCCACTAGGAACCGGAGTAAATGGGTACTTCGCAACACCGAATTAAAAGAACCAAAGATAACTTCAACTTTCTGGGTATTAAGTTTTTGAACAAGCTCCCTCAATGCTGGATGGAACTGAGCAAAGTTTGTTTCAAACACCGAATGAAGGTGTTTTTAACTGAAAATATATTTTATTCTATACAAGAATTTTTAGATTTTGAATTTTAAATTTTGATGCCCTACTATTCTTATGCCAGTTGCTATTGAAGTTTGTCGTAGATGTTTGTAATTTATTGTAGCTTATTGCTATTTCTTGTAACTTATTGTGATTCATTTTATTTATTGTGAATGATTTGAATAATGAATAATCAATTTTCTTAATTTTGACGCACCTTGTAAGTTTTTGAAGGTTAATTGATTTATTTGTAGTATTGAGAGCAAATAAATTCTATTCTATTCTATAAAATGAGGTGAAGAAGCCTTTGACTGTGTTGTAATAGATAGGTGGGTCATGTTCGATGCATTGCTTTATGAAAATTTTTAAATTGAGTATTGCAAAGTTCATTCAGATTCTAATGGAAATTCTGATGGATAAAATTTCTTCTAAACGCACTCTAAAATTGTTTAGAAATTCATAATATGAATAAAGCTATGTTTTTTAGTAATATTAACAAAACTAGTTAACGTACTCCTTTTCATTTGCAACAATTGCCCTTTTTGAATTAAGCTGGGTGGTGTGAAGTTTCTTTTGAGTTCTTGGCACTTCAGCGGCATTTTTGATTTCTCTTGTAATTAGGATTACCCATTTTTCATTTTGTTCTGCAATTGATATACTGCGTTCGTCGACTTGTTTTCTAACTGAAAAAAAAATATGTACTCTATTAAATTTATACGAACATGCTTGCGAATATGTTTATTATACTATTGTTTATCGAAATTTTTGCCTTGAACTATGTATGGAGAAATTATTAACAATTTTACAAATACTTACTTCTGAACTAGATCGAGTGACTGCACCTTTATCCTTCAATGAAATTTCGGCCACTTGAACTCATTTTGAATAAAAACAAACTCGAAATAATCCCAAATTGATTACTAAATTCAAAATATGAAAATGAGAAATTCAAAATTCTAACCTGTTCGATCAGATAATATTGTTTATTTTAGCAGATTCTGTGGTTCGATAGCCTTGAAACAGGGTAACCTCATGTCAAATCATAATGATCAGAGATTAGTTAATTTTGCCCTAAACATCTTTCAGCAACCCAAATTGATTTGACATCGATGTCAAGTTGAACGTTGTGTCAGTTGAAATACGGTTTGATCGGCCTTTCAGAAACTGGCCGTCAGTGTAGTATCGCGATCGCTACAGTGTGCACTGAGTCAGTTTGCTTACATTACGTTGTATGATTAACCCTAAGTTGAGAAACGTCCGTTAAATTTAAAGCTCCCTTAATTCTCCATTAAACGGAGTATTCATGGCTACCGTCCGCATATAGGTATTACGTTTAAGGGAGAATTAAGGGAGCATTGAATTTTAATGGACGTTTCTGCAACTCAGGTTATGAGTAATCTGTGTAGATTAAGAATTAGGTTGTTGCATCGCGTACCGCACCTGAGCGTGCGGTAGAAAGCTTTTCCCGGCTTTTCGGATGAATATTTATATTTTTTCTGGAAATTATTTTTTTTTTATATATTTCTTTGAACATTTCACTTATTGAATCGTCGATGCTGGGACATGCAGTTTCAGACGACTAGGTTCCATACTGTGAATTTTGAGTGGAAAGGTTTAAGCTGATCTTTATGTTTCAGAGAGAAGGACTGGAAGGTAAATATTATGAACTCTATCTATTTCGTAGATACTTGAGTATAGATACCTTCTCTGTTCGAAAATTCAACTACAATTGTGAAGAAAACAATTAGGACCGTCGTAAAGTTGCAACAGGTATGTCGTGTTTCTCTAGAATGCATTTATGGGATATGTGATGTAATGATTTTATATTTACTTATTCCGCAGAGGTTTTTACCTTTTGACAAGTCGTGTGATATTTGACAGCAACTATTTACCATGAGACATTTTAACATTTAATGATACATTTACTCTTTTACTTTCTTTTGTGTACATGTATAAAAAAATTAATAAATTATCAGGTTTTTGGTCCAGTTGACTAAAGAAGGTCATTCTTGAAGTGGAACGGTTCATTTATATTATGCAGCAAGTCTTGTCCTGTCCATATTCCATATCGAGTTATTTCGATAGGTTTTTCCTGTTTTCTTCGGTTTTGCTTCATTATTGTTGTCAGGCTGATTTCCGACATCCTTTTCGTCTTCTTCAGGTTGATCCGATGAGAGAATTCTGTTTGTGGTGATGGTGGTATTCTCTGTGATGATTTGAAGCTGTAAATTTTTTTAATAACTTAAATTCAAGTTTTTAGTACCTGCTCGTTCTAAAAATCACACGTTAAGGATCTGCTGCTCGATGTTCAGTATCTATTGAAAATCAGAATAGGTATTTCAGAATTGTTCGTGAAGTTTCTCCCTTTAATTGTCCGTAGCATAATGGAGTATAAGCTATCATTTACTGTTGGGTTCAAATCAACAATGATGTGAGACTTAGGGCCAGTTTCTGAAAGGCCGGTCAAACCGTATGTCAACTGACACAACGTTCAACTTGACATCGATGTCAAATCATTTTGGGTTGCTGAAAGGATGTTTAGGGAAAAATTAACTAATCTCTGATCATTATGATTTGACATAAGGTTACCCTGTTTCGAGGCTATCGAACCACAGAATCTGCTAAAATAAACAATATTATCTGATCGAACAGGTTAGAATTTTGAATTTCTCATTTTCATATTTTGAGTTTAGTATTCAGTTTGGGATTATTTCGAGTTTGTTTTATTCAAAATGAGTTCAAGTGGCCGAAATTTCATTGAAGGAGAAAGGTGCAGTCACTCTGATCTAGTTCAGAAGTAAGTATTTGTAAAATTGTTAATAATTTCTCTATACATAGTTCAAGGCAAGCATTTCGATAAACAATAGTATAATATTACATGTTCGCGAGCATGTTCGTATACATTTAATAGAGTACATATTTTTTTTTCAGTTAGAAAACAAGTCGACGAATGCAGTATATCAATTGCAGAACAAAATGAAAATGGGTAATCCTAATTACAAGAGAAATCAACAATGCCGCTGAAGTGCAAGAACTCAAAAGAAACTTCATACTGCCCAGCTAAATTCAAAAAGGGCAATTGTTGCAAATGAAAAGGAGTACGTTAACTAGTTTTGTTAATATAACTAAAAAACATAGCTTTATTCATATTATGAATTTCTAAACAATTTTAGAGTGCGTATAGTAGAAATTTTATCCATCAGAATTTCCATTAGAATCTGAATGAACTCTGCAATACTCAATTTAAAAATTTTCATAAAGCACTGCATCGAACATGACCCACCCATCTAATACAACACAGTAAAAGGCTTCTTCACCTCATTTTTAATTTAATTCCAGATTAAGAAATATCTGCAGGGAAAATGGCTCAAATAACGATCCAGGAACATCACAAAAACTATTTACATGTAAGTTCAGTGGATATTATTTTTATTGTGGTTGAAAGACTTCGGTCAATGGCCTTTTGATTCCGTCAACAAAGAATTGATATTATTTTTATAGATTTTTTTGTTTCAGAACCTCTGACCTGCTTGAATTAATAAATATGGTGAAGGAAATGAAAAAGGACAAAAACATTGATAAGGTTTTTATGCATTACTTAATTCTCTGGATTAAAATAGT